>SJYA01006722.1:0-20307 GCA_006410615.1 Neotragus moschatus
GGAACCCCCACAGTAGCTCAGAGGAAAAGCTAGAGGACAGGGCTTGAGAACTGGACAGGCATTAAGGTGATATAGGTACCAGAGGTCATCTTATGTGAAGAATTCTGTCTGCACAGCATCACCACTCCCTCCAGGAGTGACATGATTGCCAACTGGCCTGCCTCTTGTAGTCACTTGCTTATGATATTAAGCCTGGGGAAAGACCATTTGATCGGCTGTGTGCACAAGTGCTAAGTTGCTTCAGTCATGTCCGACTGTATGGAGCCCCATGGACTATAGCTAGCTAGGCTCCTGTGTCCATGAGGATTCTCCAGGCAAGAATACTGGAGTGGGTTGCCACGCCCTCCTCTAGGGGAGCTTGTCAACTCAGGTCTCCTGTGTCTCCCACATTGCAAGTAGATTCTTGACCTCTGAGCCACCAGGGAAGCCTCTTGATTGACTGTACCTGAGTGGATTTCTTCAAACAGGTGCAAAACCAGCATCTGTGATAGAGTGGTCCTTCTGCAGATACAATCATTTCAGTGCCTTAGAGATGATGTATACTAGTTGAATAAGTTCCTTGGAACCATGATCAGACCTGAATCAACGTATCGTGAAGTCTGATGATAAATATATTCATCTGGGAAGTTTGCTGCTGCACATTTTGAAAGAGGGCCATGCTCATACTGCATTTCTTCTTACCTCTGTGGGGAGTTCGTATGGCGGCCTTCCAAATGGAATACATTTTAAATCACAGCCACTGGCTGACTGTCAAGAGGGACTTCAGGAAGCTACTGAAGACTGATATACTATTCTACTGTTAATTCAAAGTTGTCTGAAAACTTACTTCCTCATAATGAATCAGATCCAGCTGGAAGCATGATAAATTTAATTATAATTGACTTTGTGTGGGTGTTGTCATCCATTTACACATTCACTGAGTCTTACAGAGTGATTTTTCTTACCTGCTTGAGCATTAAAACTGAGGAAGGGCCAAAACACAGACAGGGGAAATAACAAATTGGTTGCTGCTGTACAGTCACTAAATCATGTCCAACTCTTTGCAACACCATAGACTACAGCCTGCCAGGCTCCTCTGTCCTTGGGATTTCCCAGGCAAGAATACTACAGTGGGTTGCCATTTCCTTCTCCAGGGGATCTTCCTGAGCCAGGGATTGAACCCACGTATCCTGCATTGACAGGTGGATTCTTTACTGCTGAGCCGCCAGGGAAGCCCAATAAAGGATTTGCCTATAATTAAAAGGAAACCTTATTGCTGGACCAGGTCTTCTATTCAAGTAAACTTCCCAGGCATAGTCCACTGGGCCCTTCTCTTTATCAAATGTCCATGTAATTAGAAACAACCTAATTCTCTCAGCTTTGAGGGTCTGTGAACATGGAGAGGGTGTTTCTGGCAGCTGGAAGGACAAATTCACTTCTAACTGCTGAGTAAGGAAATGGGGAGCCCTGACGCACTCCCTGGAGGGTCAAGAAGCTGCTGGCCCTTGCTGCTGGGTTCAGCTGATCAGTGAAATTACCGAGGATCCAAGCTTTCTGTATTTCTAGTCTCTGGTCCCCAGGCCAGCTCCTGCCAGTGCTGGGTTCCCTGTACGTTGAGCTGCTATGACCTAGGGGTCCAGTGTTCCTAATTCGGACCTGGGATGAACAGGGCTGCTCCTGGGTCTTCCCTAGGAGAGCAGTAGGGAATTCCTCAGAAGCTAACAGCGAACTCCTTGTGTTTCGTTGGTTCAGATGGTGCCGTGTCTCCATTTCATATTCAAACAGTGGTGATGTAGATTGGCTGCATTTGACTGACTTAGATTATCCAAGGGGCACAACTGCAGTCAAGAGTGAGTCACTGAGTTAATATTTAAAACAATATTCTGAAGTATTGTATCAGTGCCTGGATTATAGTAAGGTTTAGTCTAGTATTAATTCAAAGTCATCTGAAAGCATACTTCCTCAAAATAAATCAGACCTAGATGGAAGCATGATAAATTTAATTATAACTGACTTTGGGTGGGTGTTGCTATTATCTACACATTTGAGTCCCATGGCATAGTTTTTCTAATCTCCATGCATGTGAAGAAAGAGGAAGCACAGAAAATACAGCCTGGAAAAGGGAAATAACACATTTGTCTATAATTGAAAGGCAAGGTGTTCTCTGGGACCAGGTCTCCTGTTTAGAAAACTTCCCAGATTTAGTCTACTAGAGATTTCTTTATCAGTGTACATTGTCCACTTAATTAGAAACAACCAAATTCTTTTTTCTGGATATCATTTGGAGTGTTTTCAATCACATGAAACTAACTATATCTGCCTTGAACAGTAAGGAGGAGTCCAGGGCTCATGCCCTGGAGATCTAAGGTACCATTGGTTCAGTGTTGATGGGACCCACTTCTCAGCTGAGTCAAGTGGGATCCAGGCTTTCTCTTCTTCCAGGCTTTCTGACCTACAGCCCAAGTCTCCCCAGAGCTGCTTCCCTGAGCTAGGAGGCTGCTAGGATCTGGACTCTAGGATTCCTCATTTACACTTGGGAATGGGGAAGATAGTTCCAGGCATGCTCCTGAGAATGTCCTCCAGAGCCAGCGGCAAACCTCTCCTTGTGTCTTATACTTCTCTTATACAGTGACCAGAACCATGCCACCTCTGACCTGGAGCTAACCACAGGAAACAGAAATAACTTCAACAGAAGAAAAGAAAATATGTGGTCTGAATCCAATTTGCTTAGGTAACTAGCAGTCACACTCGCGATCAGAGATGTTATTGAGTTAATAAAACAATATTTTGAAGCATATTTTAGTGATTTAAAATAATTTTTTAACTTCACCTTATAGGCAGAGTATTCCCACCGCACCCCTCCCCCCAACCAAAGACCCCGGGTGCTAACCCCTGGAGATACTGTGCTCATAAATATGTTACCTGACAAAGAGATTCTGTAGGTGTAATTACGGCTTGTAATCAGTTGACCTTAAGGCAGATAAATTGTCCCGAACTAGCTGGGTTAGCTAGAAGTAATGACACAGCTGCTTAAAAGGAGAAGAGAAAGGCAGGGGGGAGCCAGATATTTCAAGCACTAGAATTGTTTAGCTGCCACACGCTTGGAACGTGTATGGGCCCACCAGCCAAGGAAAGTGGGCGACCTCTAGAAATGAAAAAATAACCCTTCAGACAATAGCAGCAAATAAATCGGGGACCTCAGCCCTGCAACCACAGAGAACTGATGGGACAAATGACCTGATGGGCATGGAAGAGGATTCTATCCCAGAGGGCCAGGTAAGAACCTAACCTGCTCGCAGCTGGATTTTTGCCTGGTGACTCTGGTAACCTTGTTGAGCCATCTGGATTTCTGACCTGTGGCAAAGGAAGATAATAAATGGATGTGGTTTAGCCCTTATTTTTGTGGTAAGTTGTTACACAACCGTAGAAAGCTAATGCATCTCGCTAAGGAAAACACTGTTGGTGCTTAACCAACTAATGCAATTTAGACAGAAGGAAGGACAAAATATACCTTCCCTAATGTGTTTCTTTTTGGCTCCAAAATCACTGCAGATGGTGACTGCAGCCATGAAATTAAAAGACACTTACTTCTTGGAAGGAAAGTTATAAACAACCTAGACAGCATACTAAAAAGCAGAGACATTACTTTGCCAACAAATGTCCATCTAGCAAAGGCTGTGGTGTTTCCAGTGGTCACGTATGGATGTGAGAGTTGGACCATAAAGCAAGCTGAGTGCCAAAGAATTGGTGCTTTTGAACTGTGGTGTTGGAGAAGACTCTTGAGAGTCCCTTGGACTGCAAGGAGATCCAACCAGTCCATCCTAAAGGAAATCAGTTCTGAATATTCATTGGAAGGACTGATGCTGAAGCTGAAACTCCAATACTTTGGCCACCTGATGTGAAGAACTGACTCACTAGACCCTGATGCTGGGAAAGATTGAAGGCAGGAGGAGAAGGGGACGACAGAGGATGAAATGGTTGGATGGCATCAGGACTCAATGGATATAGTTTTGGATGAACTCTGGGAGTTGGTGATGGATAGGGAGGCCTGGCGTGCTGTGGTTCATGGGGTCGCAAATAGTGGGACACGACTGAGCAACTAAACTGAACTGAATGTGTGAAACAAATGTTTTCCTTCTCTGGCATTCTGCTGGTGTTGAGCCCTCTGGTTGTGAAAGTTTCATCGGTAAGAAGCCTGGGAACACCCAGATGGAGATAGTTCTGTCTTAGAAATGATGGATAGATTGAAGGGTTGTTTGCAGAGTAATTGAAGATAGCACTCTAATCCCTTTCACAATTTCCGGGGTAAAATGACCCTTCAACTGAAAGGGCACTGAAAGGAGAAGTCACCTTCTTGGCCTAGTCATCCTAGATGTTCCCATAAAGTAGCAAATGAACAGGGGAGATAGAAAATCAAACTGGAGAATGAAAATCTCAGCTCAGGATTAGGAAGCAAATAGAATTCCAGTTTAAATGGAGTGGGAAACCAGAAACAGAGGAAAGAAGGAAGAAACTGCGATATGCTATCAAGGAGATTGTTTCTTTTCTCCTGGGATTATAATTTTACTGGGGATATAAAATGATGAAACCAATGAATGTTATTGGTAACACAGATTGCCTAGAGATGGGATATATTTGGCATCTCTGGTTTTCGAAGCACGTGGCTGTCCCATGCAGAACTCCACTTCATGTGGATACAAATCAGAGTTAAATGTTAAAGAAACAGGTGAGGAAAGTTAACATGCCATGAGGAATCCTTTACAATGATTAGTTAGGATTTCTGATTTCATTCTGGTTTTGCCCTGGATCCAGAGTGGTCTTATTTCTAATGTCTCTGAACCAGTGGAGGCTGGTTCTAAATGTTCCTGAGACAGGGTTTCTGTGGGGTGTTTTTTTGGATAGTTTGAAGAGGGCAATGGCACTCCACTCCAGTACTCTTGCCTGGCAAATCCCCTGGACGGAGGAGCCTGGTAGGCTGCAGTTCATGGTGTCGCTTGGAGTTGGATACAACTGAACGACTTCACTTTCAGTTTTCACTTTCATGCTTTGGAGAAGGACATGGCAACCCACTCCAGTGTTCTTGCCTGAAGAATCCCAGGGACGGGGGAGCCTGGTGGACTGCTGTCTCTGGGGTCGCACAGAGTCGGACATGACCGAAGCGACTTAGCAGCAGCAGCAGCATGCATTAATACTTTGAAAGGACTGATGCTGAAGTTCCAATACTTTGGCAACTTGATGCGAACAGCTGACTCATTGGAAAAGACTCTGATGCTGGGAAAGATTCAAGGCAGAGGGAGAAGGGGGCAACAGAGGAGGAGATGGTTGGATGGCATCACTGACTGGACATGAACTTAGGCAAACTCTGGGAGATGGTACGGGCAGGGAAGCTTGGAATGCTGCAGTCCATAAGATCACAAAGAGTTGGACAGGACTTGGCAACTTAACAACAACAGCATACATTAAGCTAAAGATTTTTTTTTAACTGAAATTCATTTTATTATCTCATGATTTCTCTTCCAGTCTCTGTCTGCTAAGGATATCCAGCTGGTTTTCTTAGATTTGGTTTAATTTAATTGGTCATCAGTTTTTTGTTCCTTGCCCCCCGGTTTACTCTTTACTACTTTGTATTTATCACATATTTCCCCCATCTTGGGTCAAGCTAATATCTCTGGACATCAAGTATGCACAGCTCTATTTAAGATTACTGTTACCACTGTCACTGTTTTTCTGGAGGCTAAGTTCCTGGGTATTTAAAGCAACTCACTTGTCTGGAGCCCTCACTTGAAATATGTGTGCTGTTAGTCTGTCCATCATCTTGCCAAGTAGAAATCACCTTAAGTGCCAAAGCCTTATTCAGGGTTCACTTACCAAGAGCTTTAAATTTACAAACTCCATGAAGACGGCTGCCTCGGAGAAATAACAGGAATATGAATAAAGAGCATGGTCCTCCAAGGCAGAACGACCTCTAGTGAGTTTTCACATCTATGTTTAAAAATATCTCAAATACCTAACCTCTCCAAGAAGCCTTATCTGATAAGTCTTCTTGAGCGTCTGGGGCACTTGAGCGTCTGGAGGATTTGGAGTTTTAACTCTCTTGGACATTTAAGTTTTATTTTGTGCCATGGTTTTCTGTAATTTCCTGATAACCCCCTGACTCATAATTTTCTCACTATAGAGAGGGGATAACCTGTTTATCAACTAGTGAAGAGCCTAGAATATATTATGATTTTGGACTAGCCTTTTGGCTCAGAACTCTATCTCTTCATTTAAATATGCATAAATAACATATCACATTCTAGGCATAAGCTTTCCTGGTGGCTCAGTCGGTAAAGAATCCATCTGTAATGCGGGAAACTTGAGTTCAATCCCTGGGTTGAGAAGACCCCCTGGGGAAGGGGATGTCTGCCCACTCCAGTATTCTTGCCTAGAAAATTCCATGGACAGAGGAGCCTGGTGGGCTATAGTCCCTGCCATCACAGAGTCAGAAAAGACTGAGCAACTAACACACACACAGGCATAAGCTAGTTCTGGTGAAATATTCACAATGCTTTAGAATTATATCAGCCTATTTTTGAACTGAATCCTGCATTCTGGACTCATGAGTGAGAAAGGCAGATTTGCACAGTCTTATGGGTAGAATGAAGCTCTATCTAACCCACCCTTGCTCCCAATTTAATGATATTTGATTATAATCAAGGGTCTTCTCTGTCCCCTCCCATTTGGTGTGCAAACTCCTTATGGCTACACTGTTTTGCTCAAGGCAGAAGGATCCATATCATTTAATCAATAACTAAGATGCAAGTCACTTCATTACTGTATTTAGCTTCTCTTATCTGTTAGAATTAACACACTATGTGACATACAGGTGGCCAAAAAGCACATGAAAAGATGCTCAACATCACTCACTATTAGAGAAACAGATCAAAACTACGATGAGGAATCACCTCACATCTGTCAGAATGGCTATCATCAAAAATTCTACAAGCAATAAATACTGGAGAGGGTGTGGAGAAAAGGGAACCTTCCTACACTGTTGGTGGGGTGGACATTGGTGCAGTCACTATGGAGATCAATATGGATGTTCTTTAAAAAGCTAAAAATAAGGCTGCCATACACATATGCACCCCAAGTCGCTCAGTCGTGTCCAACTCTGTGCGCCCCTACGGACTGTAGCCTACCAGGCTCCTCTGTCCGTGGAATTCTACAGGCAAGGAAACTGGAGGGGCTTGCCATGTCCTACTCCAGGGATATTCCTGACCCAGGGATTGAACCGACATCTCGGCATCTCTTACCTCTCCCGGATTGGCAGGAGTGTTGTTTACCACTAATGCCTGTGAAGCCTGATTCAGCAATCCTACTGAGTATATATCCAGAGAAAACCATAATTTGGAAAGATATATGATCTGATTTTTTTCTACAGTACTATTTGCAATAGCCAGAATATGGAAGCAACTAAAATGTTTATCAGCAGAGGAACAGATAAAGAATATATGGCATGTCTATACAATGGAATATTACTCAGCCATAAAAATAACAAAATAATTCCATTTGCAGCAACATGGATGGTCCTAGAGACTGTCACTCTGAGTGAAGTAAGTCAGACGAAGACATGATGCTGCTTAAATGTGGAATCTGGAAGAAAAAAAAAAGACACAGTACAAATGAACTTGTTTGCAAAACAGAAATAGAGTCTCAGATGTAGAAGACAAGTTTATGGTTACCGGGGCAAAGGGGAGAGGGATAAATTGGGAGACTGAGATTGACTTATACACGCTAACGTATATAAAATGAGCTTCCCAGGTGGCGCTAGTGGTAAAGAATCTGCCTGCCAATGCAGGAGATACGAGTTCAGTTCTTGGGTGGGGAAGATCCCCTGGAGAAGGGCATGGCAAACCACTCCAGTATTCTTGCCTGGAGAATCCCATGGACTGAGGAGCCTGGTGGGCTACAGTCCATAGGATAGCACAGAGTCAGACACGACCAAAGTGATTTAGCACACACACACATATGTAAAATAGATAACTAATAACAACCTACTGTATAGTACAGGGAACTTTACTCAATACTGTTATGACCTATATGGGAAAAGAACCTAAAAAAATGGATATATGTATATGTATAAGTGGTTCACTTTGCTGTACAGAAGAAACAAATGCAATGTTGTATATCAAGTATACTTCAGTAAAATTTAAAAAAAGAAGAAAAACAGCAAGAACAACAACAAAACACTGTATTACAAGACAACACCTTATTACAAAACACCATAGCCTGAGTTAGCAGCATGGTCTCTGGACCCAGTTAATTCTGGCTTTCTAGACAGCTCCAACAAAGAATTTCCCAATTGCATAACTGCCTAACCATATTAGAATATTGTTTTACATTTATATGAAAGTTTCTCTTTGAGTTGATTTCTGGCAATGTTGAGAGATAAGAGTGAAATTTATTTTCTCCATGTGGATATCTCCAACAAAGGTCCATCTAGTCAAGGCTATGGTTTTTCCAGTAGTCATCTATGGATGTGAGAGTTGGACTATAAAGAAAGCTGAGTGCTGAAGAATTGATGCTTTTGAACTGTGGTGTTGGAGAAGACTCTTGAGAGTCCCTTGGACTGCAAGGAGATCCAACCAGTCCATCCTAAAGGAAGTCAGTCCTGAATATTGATTGGAAGGACTGATGCTGAAGCTGAAACTCCATTGGCCACCTGATGTGAAGAACTGACTCACTAGATCCTGATGCTAGGAAAGATTGAAGGCAAGAGCAGAAGGGGATGACAGAGGATGAGATGATTGGATGGTATCACCGACTCAACGGACATGAGTTTGAGTAAACCCCAGGAGTTGGTGATGGATAGGGAGGCCTGGCGTGCTGCAGTCCATGGGATTGCAAAGAGTTGGACACAACTGAGGGACTGAACTGAACTGATATGAAAATCTCAGGGTTCCAGGGCCATTTGTTGAGAAGGGTGTTCTTTCCCCAATAAAGTACCCTACTACTCACGTTGAAATCTCTTGAAGATGTGTATTTTATAGTATTTCTGGACTCTGTAACCTGCTGTATTAATCTATACACCTATCTTTATGCCAGTGTTGCAGTCATGACTGTTTAGCTTTACCACAAATTTTGAAAAGGGATGATTAAAATCTTCCAGTTTGTTACTCATTTTCTAAGTTGCTTTGGTAAATCTAAGTCTTTTCCATGTAAATTTTGTTCTGTGCTTGTTTCCTTGTAAATTGCATTCCCATGTAAATTTTTAGATACAGATTTTCGACCTGCTGGAATTTTGATTGAAGTTGGATGGAATGTAGAGATTGATTCAAGGAGAATTGACATCCTTACAATATGCAATCTTCCAACCCATTAACTTAATATACCTATTTATTTTCACTGATCTTTTTAAACCCCTCTCAGTATTCTTTAGCTTTTATGTATAGGTCTTGACTATTTTTATTAATTTGTTCTTAAGTGTGTCATGAATGTTTTTTTCTGCCATCATACATGGTATGGCTTTAACTTCCTTTTCCACTTTTTGGATGCCTGCATAAAGAGATATAGTAAAAACCCTTTAGCAGTTGAATCATAGGTTATAATTCATTGTCAATAATGCCAATGCCCTTGCTATATCCTGTTCTGGTTTGGTTGCTGGCTCTGTCTTCTCAAACTATGTTTTATGCCTTTTAGCATACTTTGCCATCTTTTGTGTCAGGGCAGATATGACCTGCTGGGCATAAATAGGTCTTAGTAAGGTAGTGGTAAGGTATGGGGAATGAGAAATATTCTATAGGCCAATTATATTATTAGTTCTCAGATTTCCAGTGCACCTGTGCCAAGCACTCTGAACTTCACATGTGCTTCTCGGTTCTGTTTTTTGTTTTTCCACGTCTGTAGATAGTACACAGTGGCTAGATGGGGCTGTTGTTGTTCAGTTGCTAAGTCGTGTTGACCATTATGAGTTCATGGACTGCAGCACGCTGGGCTTCCCTGTCCTTCAGTGTCTCCTGGGGCTTGCTCAAACTCGTGTCCATTGAGTCAATGATGCCAACCAACCATCTCATCCTCTGTCGCCCCCTTCTCTTCCTGCCCTCAATCTTTCCCAGCATCTTTCTCCAAAGGGGATGGAGTTGAGTATTCTCCTTAACCCAGGTTGATTATGTTCTGATAAACCTCCAATAGATTAGGCTCTGGAAAATTGTTTCTTTTGTGGGCAGGCCTTGTTAATAGAACAGAATGCTGTGGTCTAATGTAAAAGTGTTTCCTTTTTCCCTCCCCGACCAGAAGCACAGGGGACTTTTCTCTAACCTTCACCGTGAGAATCTACTTACACTCCTGCAGGTTTCTTCAATGTGTGTTCCGGGTTTCTGCTCATGGATGTCTGTGATTCTCTCTGTCTCTCTGTGTATCTTCAGTTTTGGGTGCAGTGCTTTGTCCTGTGACCTTACTTCTCTGATAGATCTAAGATTTGTTGATCTTTCAGTTTCTTTGACTTTTCCCTCGTGAGCATGAAGTGATGGCTTCCAAGCTACTGACAAGCCAGACTGGATTTCATCGACTTTTCTTTCCTATTTGCTTTCTGGTTTTGTTGTTTCTGCTTTAAAATTTACTATTTCCTTCCTTTTACTTACTTAGTATTTAAATTGTTCTTCCACTAGATTCTTATGGGAGAAGCTTTGGTCATTGACTTGAACCTTTTATTTGTACTAATAAAAGCATGTAAACCTACACATTTCTTATATTAGCTGCATCTGATATATTTAATAGAAGTGTGAAAGTGAAAGTGTTACTCCCTCAGTCATGTCTGACTCTTTGCAACCCCATGGTCTTAGCCTGCCAGACTCCTCTAAGGAGCTCTCCAGGCAAAAATACTGGAGTGGGTTTCCAGTCCCTTCTCTAGGGCATCTTCCCGACCCAAGGATCAAACCTGAATTGCCTGAATTGCAGGCAGATTCTTTATTGTCTGAGGCAAACATGCACTTTAAAATTTTTCTTTAATAAACTGTTTTTAATGTTTCTTGTGATTTCTTCTTTGACCTGTGTATTATATGGAATTGTGTTGTTTAATTTCCAAATATTTGGGGTGAATTGTCAAATAGTTTTATCGATTTCTAAAATATTTCAGTTTTGGTCAGAGATCATACACTATATAATTTCAACCCTTTACATTTCTTGAAAAGTGTGTTATGGTCACATATGTATTTTTATCTTGATGCATGTTAATTGTTCAGCTGAAAAGAATGTATATGCTGCTCTTTTGGGGTGAAATGCTTTATAAGTATAAATTAGGCCAAGTTGGTTGATAGTGTTATTCTATTATTCAATCGTTTTCTATCTTTATGGATTTTTTCTTTTTTGGTCTAATGTGCCATGGCAGTTGGCAGTTGGCCATGGCATAATCTACCACTGTGATTGTAGATTTGTTTTTTGACCCTTTATTTGTGCAGTTTTTCGGTCATGTATGTGGGAACTCTGTAATAGTTATGTTCACATATAGAAGTTTTAAGTCACCATTGTGTAATGCTCTTCTTTTTTTCCATTAAGTTGTCTTGAAAACAACCTAATCCATTCTCCTTTGAAGTAATTTATTTTCCATTGGAAGATAGTTGCTTCACAATATTGGGTTGTTTCTGCCACACATCAACATGAATCAGCCAGACACATATGTATGTCCCCTCCTCCTAAGCCTCCCCGCCGTCTCTCGCCCATGCCACCCCTTTCGGTTATCACAGAGCACCAAGTTGGAGCTCCCTGCATCATGCAGCAAATTCCCATGTCTATGTGTTTTCCATGTGGTGATGTATGTGTTTCTGTGTTACTCTCTCAATTTATCCTGCCCTCTCTTCCTTTACTGTGCCCCACAAGTCTGTTCACTATGTCCAGTCTTAATATATCTTTTGAAGATGGTTATAATTAGTCTTCGCCATGGTATATCTTTTTTTTCTATACTTTTGCTCTGTTTTTATATTTAATGTATACTATCCTGATGGCTCAGATGGTAAAGAATCTGCTTGCAATGTGGGAGACCTGGGTTCGATCCCTGAGTCAGGAAGATCCCCTGAAGAAGAAAATGGCTATCTACTCCATATTGCCTGGAGAATCCCACAGACAGATGAGCCTGGCAGGCCCCAGTCCATAGGGTCACAGAGCGTTGGACACAACCAAGTGACCAATGCTTTCAGTTCATACTAAGCATATCGTTTAAGTGGCCCACTTAAAAAAAAAAATCCTGACTCACTGTATCTGTTTTGAGTTAGACTGTCAAGATACTTTCATATATATTTTTAAGAGCACTTAGACATTTAGATACTTTTAATTTGATGTAATTTTTGCTATTCAGAGATTTGATCTTCCCTCCTGCTATTGATTTACTATTTATCTCATTTATTTACTATTCAGTTCAGGTCAGTCCAGTCGCTCAGTTGTGTCTGACTCTTTGTGACCCCATAAACTTCAGCACGCCAGGCCCCCCTGTCCATCACCAGCTCCCGGAATTCACCCAAACTCATGTCCATTGAGTCGGTGATGCCATCTAACCATTTCATCCTCTGTCATCCCCTTCTCCTCCTGCCTTCAATCTTTCCCAGCATCAGGGTCTTTTCAAATGAGTCAGCTCTTCGTATCAGGTGGCCAAAATATTGGAGTTTCAGCTTCAACATCAGTCCTTCCAATGAATACCCAGGACTGATTTCCTTTAGGATGGACTGGTTGGATCTCCTTGCAGTCCAAGGGACTCTCAAGAGTCTTCTCTAACACCACAGTTCAAAAGCATCAATTCTTTAGCGCTCAGCTTTCTTTATAATCCAACTCTCACATCCATACATGACTACCAGAAAAACCATAGCCTTGACTAGATGGACCTTTGTTGACAAAGTAACGTCTCTGTTTTTTAATATGCTGTCTAGGTTGGTCATAACTTTCATTCCAAGGAGTAAGCATCTTTTAATTTCATGGCTGCAGTCACCATCTGCAGTGATGTTGGAACCCCAAAAAAAGTCAGCCACTGTTTCTACTGTTTCCCCTCCTATTTGCCATGAAGTGATGGGACCGGATGCCATGATCTTAGTTTTCTGAATGTTGAACTTTAAGCCAACTTTTTCACTCTTCTCTTTTACTTTCATCAAGAAGCTCTTTAGTTCTTCTTCACTTTCTGCCATAAAGGTGGTGTCATCTACATATCTATTATACATCTATAAAAATGGGCTTCCCTGGTGGCTCAAATGGTAAACAGTCTGCCTGCAGTGCGGGAGACCTGGGTTCAATCCCTGGATCATGAAGATCCTCTGGAAAAAGAAATGGCAACCCACTCCAGTACTCTTGTCTGGAAAATCCCATGAACAGAGGAGCCTGGTAGGCTACAGTCCATGGGGTCGCAAAGAGTTAGACATGACTGAGCGACTTCACTTTCTTACTCTCTTTTCTATATATCTGTTAGCAAGTTGCTAATCAGATAAAGAATCACCTCAAAACTGAGAGAGGTGCACCAGGCCCCTCTCCCACAATGTGCACTTTGAGATAGCATTGGCACAAGGTGACTTGTTCCTGTCCATGAAACAACTGACATGAATCTTAAAGAAAGGCAGATTTCCACGCAAATGCGTAGTTTCATTAACATAGCTTAAGAGAACATTTCCATGAGTAAGAAGTATTGGTTTGTTGAGCCATTGTTGGTTCAAGGTTTGAGTCTTAGGTGGAACTGATTTGAAGAAACACAGATTCCGAGGCAAATACATAGTTTCCTTAACATAGCTTAAGAAAAACATTTCCGTAAGAAAAACGCATTGGTTCACTCAAGGTCTGAGAAAGGTTAAATTCAGGTGGAACCAGGTGTCGTCATGACCACACAGCGTTTAAAAGAAGCCTCCTCTAATTTTGTATAGAGAAGGGAAAACAAAGTCCGCCACTTGCAGTTTGTTTCCTCCTGCCAGCTGGGGACCCCTAGCCTTCCTACCCGTTCCCCTCTCAATACAAAACAGATCTGAGAATCTAGGTATCTTCTCTTAAACATTAGAGACGTTTGCAAAAATAGAAAACAGTTCCAATTTTCTTTTTAATGTTTTTGTTTTTATATATAGTTATATATCTTTAAAAAGATCTTATTTTTATGAACATGTATGGGATTATTGTTATTTCCAAGTATGTTATATACTGTATATGTAATGTAATATGACATATAATTCTGTGTTTGTTTCTCATATGTTAAATACGTTTCTAAGTATGTTAAATAATATATTTACAGAAACAAAAGCTCTTTAGTATCCTCATTTTTTTTTTTTAGTCTAAAGGGTCTTCAGAATAAACAGTTTAAGAATTAAGTCTTTAAACCTTAAAATAACTTTTAAAAACTTAATTTAATAACATGACTATTCTTTCTGCTGTTTTACCTTCCTTCATGAAGATATAAGTTTTTATTGTTGTGATTGTTCAGCCGCGAAGTCTTGTCTGACTCTTTGCGACTACATGGACTGCAGCAGACCAGGCTTCCCTGTCCTTTACTATCTCCTGGAGTTTGCTCAAACTCATGTCCATTGAGCGGGTGATGCCACCCAACCATCTCATTCTCTGTTGGCCCTCTCTNTTCACCCAAACTCATGTCCATTGAGTCGGTGATGCCATCTAACCATTTCATCCTCTGTCATCCCCTTCTCTTCCTGTCTTCAATCTTTCCCAGCATCAGGGTCTTTTCAAATGAGTCAGCTCTTCGTATCAGGTGGCCAAAATATTGGAGTTTCAGCTTCAACATCAGTCCTTCCAATGAATACCCAGGACTGATTTCCTTTAGGATGGACTGGTTGGATCTCCTTGCAGTCCAAGGGACTCTCAAGAGTCTTCTCTAACACCACAGTTCAAAAGCATCAATTCTTTAGCGCTCAGCTTTCTTTATAATCCAACTCTCACATCCATACATGACTACCAGAAAAACCATAGCCTTGACTAGATGGACCTTTGTTGACAAAGTAACGTCTCTGTTTTTTAATATGCTGTCTAGGTTGGTCATAACTTTCATTCCAAGGAGTAAGCATCTTTTAATTTCATGGCTGCAGTCACCATCTGCAGTGATGTTGGAACCCCAAAAAAAGTCAGCCACTGTTTCTACTGTTTCCCCTCCTATTTGCCATGAAGTGATGGGACCGGATGCCATGATCTTAGTTTTCTGAATGTTGAACTTTAAGCCAACTTTTTCACTCTTCTCTTTTACTTTCATCAAGAAGCTCTTTAGTTCTTCTTCACTTTCTGCCATAAAGGTGGTGTCATCTACATATCTATTATACATCTATAAAAATGGGCTTCCCTGGTGGCTCAAATGGTAAACAGTCTGCCTGCAGTGCGGGAGACCTGGGTTCAATCCCTGGATCATGAAGATCCTCTGGAAAAAGAAATGGCAACCCACTCCAGTACTCTTGTCTGGAAAATCCCATGAACAGAGGAGCCTGGTAGGCTACAGTCCATGGGGTCGCAAAGAGTTAGACATGACTGAGCGACTTCACTTTCTTACTCTCTTTTCTATATATCTGTTAGCAAGTTGCTAATCAGATAAAGAATCACCTCAAAACTGAGAGAGGTGCACCAGGCCCCTCTCCCACAATGTGCACTTTGAGATAGCATTGGCACAAGGTGACTTGTTCCTGTCCATGAAACAACTGACATGAATCTTAAAGAAAGGCAGATTTCCACGCAAATGCGTAGTTTCATTAACATAGCTTAAGAGAACATTTCCATGAGTAAGAAGTATTGGTTTGTTGAGCCATTGTTGGTTCAAGGTTTGAGTCTTAGGTGGAACTGATTTGAAGAAACACAGATTCCGAGGCAAATACATAGTTTCCTTAACATAGCTTAAGAAAAACATTTCCGTAAGAAAAACGCATTGGTTCACTCAAGGTCTGAGAAAGGTTAAATTCAGGTGGAACCAGGTGTCGTCATGACCACACAGCGTTTAAAAGAAGCCTCCTCTAATTTTGTATAGAGAAGGGAAAACAAAGTCCGCCACTTGCAGTTTGTTTCCTCCTGCCAGCTGGGGACCCCTAGCCTTCCTACCCGTTCCCCTCTCAATACAAAACAGATCTGAGAATCTAGGTATCTTCTCTTAAACATTAGAGACGTTTGCAAAAATAGAAAACAGTTCCAATTTTCTTTTTAATGTTTTTGTTTTTATATATAGTTATATATCTTTAAAAAGATCTTATTTTTATGAACATGTATGGGATTATTGTTATTTCCAAGTATGTTATATACTGTATATGTAATGTAATATGACATATAATTCTGTGTTTGTTTCTCATATGTTAAATACGTTTCTAAGTATGTTAAATAATATATTTACAGAAACAAAAGCTCTTTAGTATCCTCATTTTTTTTTTTTAGTCTAAAGGGTCTTCAGAATAAACAGTTTAAGAATTAAGTCTTTAAACCTTAAAATAACTTTTAAAAACTTAATTTAATAACATGACTATTCTTTCTGCTGTTTTACCTTCCTTCATGAAGATATAAGTTTTTATTGTTGTGATTGTTCAGCCGCGAAGTCTTGTCTGACTCTTTGCGACTACATGGACTGCAGCAGACCAGGCTTCCCTGTCCTTTACTATCTCCTGGAGTTTGCTCAAACTCATGTCCATTGAGCGGGTGATGCCACCCAACCATCTCATTCTCTGTTGGCCCTCTCTCCTCCTGCCCACAGTCTTTCTCAAGTATCTATGAAGTGTCGTTTTCCTTCAACTGAAAGAGATTTCTTTAAATTTTTTTCATACAGTTACTGCAATAGATGGACTTTACTTGTGTTGGCCTGAGAATATCTTTATTTCACTTTGGTGCTTAAAAAAAAAAAAAACTATATAGAATTTGAGGTTGATAATTGTTCTTTTAGAGAAATTGTTGGTGAACATGGTTAGGCTTCCTCATTTTTACTCAGGGAGACTGGTTGCCCCAACTTTCCAGGGATGGGTATTGAGAAGGTCAAAGTCAGCAATGTATTAAGAAAATAAAGCAGTTGGCATGAGGAATGAGAAAGAACATTGCATCCATCTTTAATTTAAGGTGATAAACTTGCCCTTTTTACCAATTCATGTTCCATCTGCAGAAACTGAATATTTCAAGTTCAGTTCTCCTATAAAGTTTATATTTTTGCCCTGACCTCAAATCTTTAAAGTCTTTGTTCTCAGGAAAACTAGGCCCTCAACACCTGACTAATGGAATTTTTAGTTAAATTTTAAATCCTAACTTATGGTAATGGTATTGTACATTTTTGAGAAAAGATATAAAGAAGCAATCGGGTGACCTTTTATCATTTCCCCCCTGATCTTTATGTTGCTAACAGTGATATCCATAAGCTTTACTAGAAAGTTGCAATTCTTTATAGAATGTCATAGAGTGATGATGTATTTTACTTGGTGTTAGAACACCAAGTGTTTTATTACAAATTTTAAAGGGGACCAGACTTTTCACTTCTGAAACTGACAACCTTAGACCTGTTTCAGCAACAAATGCATAGACCAGAACTTACACAAAGAAAAAACACAAATCCAGTTATTTGCAGAGAACACATAGGACTCATCAATGCCATCCAACATCAACCAAACTGTGACATAGGCTTAGAAAATGGGTCGTTTAAATGTAGAGCTGTGTTTCCCAGAACGTGTGCTCTGATCAAGATTCTCTCCTTCAGGGGAAGCAGTGCCTTGAAGGAGAGATGGAAAAACACTGTGAAGAGAAAAAGGTATTTCAATGAATTTCATCCCATTTCAGCTCTATGTTCCATGGCTTTGTCAGACGAGTGTATACTCCTCGGTTCTGTCTCATCACAACAAAGACTTGGAGTGACGGACATTAAAGCCCTCGGCATGTCACAGCTCTCAGGTCTTGGACAGACTGTGTTATGGTTCTTAGACAAATAAGTGTTACAGCTCTGAGTTACAACTCTATTTATTTAGATAATAACAGGAAAATCCATTCTCGAAGCATGAGTGCATTTTGACCCAAAGACGCGAAGAAAGCGTACCCCAGCACACTGGAGAGAGAACGAGCCCCAGTCCTTTGGTGCCTCTTTTTATATGTCGCCAACCCCGGGCCTGCCCTATGTAAGTTGGGTTAGCCAGGAGTGTTGTTTGTTCTACCTGAGGTCCTCACTCCAGTCCTCGCACCTTCCTTTGTTCTCTTTTCATGGGCTTTTCTTTTCCTTATCTTTTAGCCACCGACATTCTGGACTGCTTTCCCCTATTCTAACTACCTAGCAGCTTGATGGTAGCTGTCCTCCTGACACAGGTATTTGCTGGGGGGCTCAGTATAAGCCAACGCAGGCTTTACTCCCTCGCCCTTTGCTCTCTGTGCAGCTGTGATCTGCTAAGAATATTTATAAATACATGAGCCCTGTAGGACTTCTCAGCACCCAAGGCCCTGCTCCTTCCCAAACACTTGCCTGGACCCCAAAGCTCTCTCCCTGTCTTTAGTCAAATCCTACTCCGTTCTGAGGGCCCCACCCCATGACCTCACCACCCATGAAGCCTTCCTACAGTCTCAGGTAGCATCAGCACTCTTTGCTCTGTGGTGAAATGCAATGCCACTTTCATGTCAGTATCACCGGGGTTGGTTGCTGACTTGTCTGTGCTCCTCCTGAGCTGTGTGAAGAGACGGCTTTCAGACACCACTGGCACATGGTGTGGGGTGGGGAGGGGAATGGGCATTACTAGGGAGCGCTAAGGGGCCAAAGAATAGCAGAACATATGACTACCTTTCTTTGTTGGGCCCGTATGGCAAAAATACCATAGACAGCTCAGTTCAGTTCAGCCGCTCAGTTGTGTCCGACTTTGCGACCTCGTGGACTGCAGCACGCCAGGCCTCCCTGTCTATCACCATCTCCCAGAGTTCACCCAAACTCATGTCCACTGAGTCAATGATGCCATCCAACCATCTCATCCTCTGTCGTCCCCTTCTCCTGCTTTCAATCTTTCTCAGCATCAAGGTCTTTTCAAATGAGTCAGTTCTTCCCATCAGGTGGCCAAAGTATTGGAGTTTCAGCTTCAACATCAGTTCTTCCAATGAACACTCAGGACTGATCTCCTTTAGGATGGACTGATTGGATCTCTTTGCAGTCCAAGGGACTCTCAAGAGTCGTCTCCAACACCACAATTCAAAAGCATCAATTCTTCAGTGCTCAGCTTTCTTTATGGTCCAACTTTCACATCCATACATGACCACTGGGAAAACCATAGCCTTGACTAGATGAACCTTTGTTGGCAAAGTAATGTCTGCTTTTTAATATGCTGTCTAGGTTGGTCATAACTTTCCCTCCAAGGAGTAACCATAGACTAGGCTTATAAGCCACAGCCATTTATTTCTAATGGTTCTGAAGGCTGGGAAGCCCAAGGTAAAGGCGCCGGTAGATTCAGCATTTGATGAGGGTCTAGTTCATAGATGGCTGACAGCTTGGTGCGTCCACATGTGGCAAAAAGGGCAAGCGGTCTCTCTGGGGTCTTTGTTACCAGGTCACAATTCCTATTCATGAGCACCGTCCTCATGAGCTAATCAATTCTCAGAGGTACCAACTCCAAGCACCATCCAGCCAGGGGGTAGTGTTTCTACATATGAATTGTGGGGACACAGTCTATAGCAACCCCTAAACTCTCATTATTTTGCATCTCAGTCTCTACTCTCTGCAACCAGTCTTCCAGTGTGCAGTGTCCCCGTTCCTCTGATGCTGTACATATTTATGGGGTCAGGCAACAGGGAACACCTGTATGGCTATGGCCAATGGATGCTCCCTGGTTTGACAGGTGGTCTTGTTGGGAAAGTTAAGCAGTGGCTGGCGTCATCCTGTTCTTCTGAGCTACCCCTCTGCTAAGTCATCAAAAGAGTGGAGGGAGTTGCTTTTAGGGCCAAGCAGTTTTTTTTCTCTCAGCAGGAAGCTGTAAGAAAGAGGCATGTCTTGTTGACTTTTCTACCCTAAGTCCAAACACACAGATGGCTGGATGAGCATCAGACCCCAAATGTTATTAACTCATGGCTGGTTTGGACAGAAGAACTGAGTAGTCAAATCAAGGCGTTCCTGGAAGTCTGTTGCTACTGTGTGACACACAGCCTTCATCACAATAGTCCACTGGCATTCCTTTGGGGCTTGCTCCCTGATATGGGGGCTTCCCTGGTGACTCACTCAGATGGTAAAGAATCTTCTTGCAATGCTGGAGGCTCAGGTTTGATCTCTGGGTCAGAAAGATTCCCTGGAGAAGGGAATGGCAACCCACTCCAGTATTCTTGCCTGGAGAATTCCCTGGACAAAGGAGCCTGGTGGGCTATAATCCATGGGGTCACAAAGAGTCAGACATGACTTAGTGACTAACACACACAATACAG
>SJYA01006723.1:0-20310 GCA_006410615.1 Neotragus moschatus
GCACTTATTTCCAGATGCTTGAGTGTAGGATAATCATTGACAAAAATAAAATCTTTCTCTTTGTTCAAAAATAAAAATAATAATAACAATTTGCCACACTGATGGTTAAAGGAGAAAAAAAGCATGATCATCTCAAAACAAAGAAACTATGATTTGAAATTTCAATATTCATTCATGATTTTTTTTAAGTAACTAAATCCATTTTAAAATGGAATAAAGTGTCATTAATCTGAGAAGGTGTGTCTTCAACAAAACCTACACCAAGAACCCTTCTCTTTTTCAGTTGAAGTATAGTTGCTCTACAATGTACCATTTCTGCTCGACAGCAAAGTGATCCAGTCATACGTATACACGTGTTTTTTTTTTTTTTTCTATACTTTTCTGTTATGGCTTCTCATAGGATATCACCGATCATTCTCTGCTATACAGTAGAACCTTGTGGTTGATCCATCCTGTATATAACAGCTTACATCTGCTAGTCCCAAACTCCCAATCCTTCCCTCCCTCAGCCCCACCCCACGTGGCAACCGCAAACCTCTCTGTGCAGGAGTCTGATTGTCTCATAAATAAGTTCATCTGTATCGCATTTTAGATTCCACATCTGAGTGAAAGTGCCTGCTATTTGTCTTTCTCTTTTGGACTCACGTCACTTAATATGGTGATCTCTAGGCCCAGGAACCTTGCTACAAATGGCATTATTTCATTCTTTCTTATGGTTAAGTAGTATTCCGCTGAGGCTTCCCTGGTGGCTTAGCGATAAAGAATCTGCCTTCAGTGCAGGAGACCCAAGTCCAATCCACGGGTTGGGAAGATCCCCTGGAGAAGGGAATGGCAACCCACTCCAGTACTGTTGCCTGGAGAATCCCATGGACAGTGGAGCCTGGCGGGCTGCAGTCCACAGCATCATCCAGAGTCAGACACGACTGAACGCCCGAGCAGCGGCACCAGTATCCACACGCATGTGCACCGCGTCCTCTATCCGTCCACCTGCGAGGGGCCTGTAGGCTGCTTCCACGGCTCGGCTAGCGCACGTTGCTGCTGTGGACGTAGGGAGGCATGTGTGCTTATGAATTATAGTTCTGTCCAGGTATATGTCCAGGAGTGGTCATTAATGGTGAACTATCTAAACCTTGGCTTAGAAACCAGGAAGGGTCGAGAGTGCCCTTATCACAGCATCCGCCCAGTATCTTAGAGGAAGACTAGGTGCGCCATTAAGTCAAGGAAAAGAAATAATATACGTGAGAACTGGGAAAGAATTAAAAACAAGCTGAACTTTCACTATTTGCAGATGCTATCATATGAAGACAGTGCAAAGGAATTTGTGGTATGTATTTTGAGCTAAGATAACACTTTCTAACATGGCAGGGCATGTAAATGAACACTGAACACCAAGTTTCTTCTGCATACCAGAAAACAATGCTTACAGAAAACCATGCACATGCTGTTCCGTTTCTGGTCATAGTGGAGAAGCCGATTTCAAACTAATCCTCTTGATGATAGCAATGATAAACTCAGGAAGATGCAAAAAGCAACTTTTTGAAGTCACAGGCGAGCAAACAAAATTCTACAGGAACTGGTTGGAGATCTCATACATAGAAGCTGGGCACTCTGAAGCAGTTATGGCGTACCAAAATAACAGAAAAAGAGTATATAAGCTGCAAAATTATTACAAGGAAGGGAATTATAAAGTTGACAGCAAAAATGAAGCGGAAAAATGAGAGAGAAGAGCAATAGAACCAACATTTGCTTCTTAGAAAAACTGACTAATTTGATAAACACCTAGAACATCTGATGAAACTGTACAATAAAATATGCAAATTTGTCTTCAGAAATGAAAGATATGACAGTTACAGACTTCCACAGACATTCAAATGGCAATACAAAAACATTATGAAAAAAGTTACATGATGTCAATAAATTCAACCACTTCTATGAGACAGACAAATTCCTTGAAAGACTCAAATTATAAAAACTGACTCAAAAAGAAATGGAAAGTCTGAATAGTCCTCTAACTGTAGAAAAAATTAGATTCACAAAAACCTATCTACCAAAATAACTCCAGGCTCAGATGACTTCACTGATGAACTGCACAATACAATTAGAAAAAAGTGAAACAATTCTACACAATTACTTTAGAGGAAAGAAGGAAGATGGACTACTTCACAATTTATTTCATAAAGCCAGGATCACCAATTACTAAAGCCTAAGATGGTGATTGCAGCCATGAAATTAAAAGACACTTACTCCTTGGAAGGAAAGCTATGACCAACCTAGATAGCATATTCAAAAGCAGAGACATTACTTTGCTGACTAAGATCCGTCTAGTCAAGGCTATGGTTTTTCCAGTAGTCATGTATGGATGTGAGAGTTGGACTGTAAAGAAGGCTGAGCGCCGAAGAATTGCTGCTTTTGAACTGTGGTGTTGGAGAAGACTCTTGAGAGTCCCTTGGACTGCAAGGAGATCCAACCAGTCCATTCTGAAGGAGATCGGCCCTGGGATTTCTTTGGAAGGAATGGTGCTGAAGCTGAAGCTCCAGTAGTTTGGTCACCTCATGGGAAGAGTTGACTCATTAGAAAAGACTGATGCTGGGAGGGATTGGGGGCAGGAGGAGAAAGGGACGACAGAGGATGAGATGGCTGGATGGCGTCACTGATTCGATGAATGTGAGTCTGAGTGAACTCCGGGAGATGGTGATGGACAGGGAGGCCTGGCGTGCTGTGATTCGTGGGGTCGCAAAGAGTCGGACACGACTGAGCGACTGAACTGAACTTGCACATCCATAATACATGCACACATGCATACAGACATGCATGTATACAGACAGACATGCATGTATACAGNTGGGGTCGCAAAGAGTCGGACACGACTGAGCGACTGAACTGAACTTGCACATCCATAATACATGCACACATGCATACAGACATGCATGTATACAGACAGACATGCATGTATACAGACATGCATGCATACAGACATGCATGCACGCACGCACGGGGAATACCAGTTGGTGGTTTCCTCTTCTTGAAATGCCTTTGTCACTTCAGTTCAGTCCAGTCGCTCAGTCGTGTCCGACTCTTTGCGACCCCATGGACCGCAGCGCGCCAGGCCTCGCTGTCCATCACCAACTCTGGAGCTCGCTCAAACTCATGTCCATCCAGTCAGTGATGCCATCCAGCCATCTCATCCTCTGGTCGTCCACTTCTCCTCCTGCCTTCAATCTTTCCCAGCTCTTAACAAATCAAATTCATCAAAATATGAAACTTGCATATTCTAGAAATGCAACTTTGTTTTGGCATTCAAAGAAAAAATCAAGGCAATTCACCATACTGACAGAATCTAGGAGACAAATGATATGCTCTCCTCAATAAATATAGGAAAAGCATATAAAACAATTTAACGTCCACTTGTGTCAACAACTTTCCACAAACTAGAAATAGAAAAAAACTTCTTCAAAATGTAAAAAAAAAAAAAAAAAAAAAAGCACCTACCAAAAGCCTGCAGCTAACATAACACTTAATAATGAAAAATCAAACTCTTTGCCTGTAAGACTGAGAACAGTGTCAGAGTGTCTGTTTTCATCACTTTTGCTCAGTGTGACTGGAGGTCTAGCTAGTGCCATGAGGCAAGAATCAGGAATGAGAGGCATCCATATTGAAAAGAAAGAACAACATGCTTGTATTCGTAGACAACAGGCCTGTACCTGCTATCAACTGAAATGAATCAGAGAATTACATGTAAGTGATAAAGCGAAAAGAGTTCCAGACAAAAATCTTTGCAACCTTAAGAGCAAAGACTTCTTAGCTCTGACACAAAAAGCACAGACATCGGGTGAGCTGTTGACACACTGGACTTCAAAAAGTTCAAGCTTCTCCTCTTCAAAAATATCGCGGAGAAAGCGAGGTAAGTCACAGACGATGAGCTGATATTTGCAGCCCCATATCTTAGCAAAGAACTGGCACTCAGAACACAAAAAGAACTCCTACAGCTCAGTTAATAGAAGACAAGTGAAAGTGGAAGACAGGAAAACATCCCTCACAAAAGAAGATTAAAAAGAGCCAATAAGAACATGAAAGAAGTAAAGGGAAGTCGCTCGGTTGTATCCAACTCTTTGCGACCACCTGGACTGTAGCCCACCAGGCTCCTCCATCCATGGAATTTTCTAGGCAAAAACACTGGAGTGGGTAGCCATTTCCTTCTCCAGGGGGTCTTCCCAACCCAGGGATCGAACCTGGGTCTCCTGCATTGCAGGCAGATGCTTTACCGTTTGAACCACCAGGGAATCCCATAAGAACATGAACAGACACTTAAATCACTAGCCATCAGAGAAAAGCAAATTAAAGCCACAATCATATACCATGATACATCCACTGCAATGGCAAAAACATGCCAAATGGGGAGAATTTGGAGTAACGGAGACCCTCACAATAATGCAGTGCTACCCACCCCAGTGTTCTCGCCTGGAGGATCCCAGGGACGGGGGACCCTGGTGGGCTGTCTGTGAGGTCTCACAGAGTCGGACACGACTGAAGCAACGCAGCAGCAGCATTAAATGCTTACTACCATCGCTTAAAAATACCTTAAATACCAACCCTATGGGTATTTAACCGTATACCCACCTTAAGACTCAGACACTGTACTCCTAGTACTTACCTAAGATAAACAAAAACACTTTCTAAGACTTGTACATAAAAGTTCATAACAGCTTTATTCAAAAGAGCCAAATACTGAATGCAACCCAAATAACCAACAGGTGGACGGGTAAACAAACTGTGATACAAACATACAATGGTGTACTACAAAAACAAATTCCGTGGAACCACCAAACACACACACACAGAAATGAATGCATGTGCAATGTACAACCCACACACCACAACACAGGGAGTCTAAAATCATCACCCAGTGAAAAACTCCAGGTACTGAACAATGCCTGCTGTGGGATCCCATTTATATAACATTCTAGAACAAACAAAAGTTATCTCTAGCGATGGAAAGGAACCCAGAGATTTGGGGCCAGAGATCGGGGTGGCGACTGATTGCAAAGAGACAGTAGGGAATTTGATGTGATGGGATATTTTATGTCTTGATGGGGTGGTCATACCTTCACGCGTACCATCTGTCAAAAATGCACCAAGCGGTAAAGTGACAGCAATTTATTGCATGTACAATGTGACTTTCTAAAGCTGCTTTCAAAAAGAACAAAGGACTTGACCAGATACAGCACAAAGAAGGTGTCTGCATGGCCAACAAGCCCATGAAAAGATGCCCAAGATCATTTAGTCTCAGGGGAACACAGATTAAAACCACAATGAGCAGCGCTTAACGCTCACTTGGGAAGGGTGAAATTAAAACATCAGACTGCAACAAACGTGAGGACAGGAAGCCTGGGGACTCCCAGACACGGGCCGGTGGGAGTGGAAAAGGGTGCGACCACTGTAAAGTTCGTCTGCATTGTCTCATCAGGCAAAGATCACCCCAGCCTACAAACCAGACATTTCACTTCCAGATATTTAACCAAACAATGAAAATACACATCCACGCCAAGACTTCTACCAAAATGTTTATAGAAGCTTTGTTCCTAATTGCCAAAAACTAAAAACAGCATGAATGACCATCCACGGGTGGCTGACAAACTGATAAGCTTCTCCAATGACGTGCCACTGTGAAAGAGAAAGGCACGGCCACAGACACACAGAGGCAGAAGGAAACGGCAGCCTCCTCCAGGGTGCCTGCCTGGGAAATCCCACGGACAGGGAGCCTGGCAAGCGACAGTCCATGTGACTGCGAAGCTCTCGGACACAGCTTAGCAATTCAGCAACAAAAACAGACCACAGACACAGAGCAACATGGCTAACTCTTACCAGCATTGCACGAAAGAAGCCAGACACCAAAGGGTCAGTACTGTCTAATTCCATTTATACAGAGTTCTAAATCAGGCACGTCTAATCCACGGTGACAGAAACCCAAGCAGTGGTTGTCTCAGCAAGAGAGATGGGACACCTTCCCAGAAAGAGGCACCAGGGAACTTTCCTGATGGAGAGCTTGTTACCTGGAGTGTGTGTATATGTCAAAACTCATTGAACTGTACTCTAAATTCCGTGTAATTTATTGTACGCAAATTATACCTCCCTGAGACAAGCTCAGGAAACGAATTTACAACAGCATCTAAAAATATGAAGGAGGGATGAATGTAACAAAGCGTCAAGGTCCTTATTCAGGAAACGATCAGACATGGTTGAGACATTTAAAAGAAGCTCTTAAAAGGGAGAAAATACCATTTGCACCGATGCGTGGACGCAAGATCACATACACGTGAATGCTCCCCACACACACATTCTCTGTAATACCCGGCAAATCCCCAAAGCCTGTCTGTGGGTCTCAGTGTGCTAGTTCTGAGATGGTTATGGAAATTCAAAGGGCAAGAATAGCCAGACCATTCTGATAAGCAAGAAAAATACTCGAGAGTCTTTGCTCTGCCAGATGCCAAGTTTTATTATAAAGCTCCTGTAATCAGCTTAGAAGCAGGCCATGGATATGCGGACGCTTGATTTAGAGCAAACATGATTCTGAGGAGCACTGAAGGAGAGGGATGGTTCTGGTACAGCTGGTTACTCCTTGACCTCTCGTGGTACGCAAACACTGAATCTATGCACACTGAGATCTCAATGTGATTGTCAAAACACTTAACGAAGCTTCTAAATGATGATATAAGAAAATAGCATCATGCCCTTCAGATGGGGAAAGATTTTTGAACGGGATTCAAAATGCAATAACCATCAAGGGGAAACTGGATGAAGCTGGCCGCATAAAAATTATTTCTATACATCCAAAAACACCAGCAAAAGAATGAAAAGGCAAGACATGTGGCAGAAAGTATTTGCAACACGTGTAACTGGCAAAAGTCTCGTATCTGAGATGCATGAAGAACCCTTGCAAAGCCAGTCAAAAAATGAGCCTGACACACGAACCAGAACATCGCAAAAGCTGATCCCCAGCTTCCAGTTAACTAGGAAACAGTAGGGCGTTAGCCATGGGGGCACACACGTCTAAAACCTCAGGGAGAAATGACCACAAACCACCAAGAGCCTGAAAGCCACTGGCGAAGCTGCAAAGAGACGGGCCCTCCCGAGACGCTGTGCACCCTCAACAGAATCGCCTAAGAAATGTACAGTTGTGTGTGCTCTGTGACCGAGAGCTTCACTCCGAGGGATGTATACAGCCAGGAGAAAAACGTACACACTGCTTTTTGGTATTATTTAGTAGCTACATCATACCTGACTCTTTTGCAACCGCACGGACGTAGCCCACCAGGCTCCACTGTCCTTGAGAATCTTCGGGCAAGAATACAGGAGTGGGTTGCTATCTCCTCCTCCAAGAGATCTTCCCAACCCAGGGACTGAACCCACATCTCCTGCACTGGCAGGCAGATTCTTTACTGCGGAGCCACCTGGGAAGCCCTGCACATTTGTACCAGGACCCAAATACCATTTACTAGCAAGTAGGTGAGAGTCTCAGTATCAGCAATGAAAATGAATGCTTGCAGCCACACACAGCCCTCAGGATCAAACATAAACTTTGAAACATAAAGTGGGGTCGAGCCAGCCAAACCCCAAAGCACCTCCCATATAGCTTCATCGGCATGAATATTCAGAACGTGCAAAATTAAACCATGTCACCTGAAGATACCCACACAACATGTTGGAGGGTGGCAAAACGATGGAAGAAGCAAGAAAGTGATGGTATAAAGGTCAGGGTCACAGTCACCTTCCAGGAGGACAGGGCCTGGGAATGGAAGCGTTGCTCGAGGGCATGGGGGTCTGGTGACTGGCTGGAGGTGGGAACACGGGCAGAAGAGGGCGGCACTTCGGAGTCAGAGTCAAGGAAAGGCTTCTTTTCGACCTGGAAGCTGGTGCGGCTCATGGATGCTGGCCGTCCTAGAACAAAGGGGCAAGCAGAAGATGGTGATATGGGAGGGAGGCGGGAGGGGACCACAGGGATGAGAGTCTGGATACAGGAAGGGCTCTGGGTGGTTCATCCAACAGAAAACAGGTCCAGGATGGGACGCTGATGGGTTTAGGGGCAGGAAGATGAGGGGATTTACTATCTGGTCCCTCCTCCTTCCTCCGAGAAATAAGAAACAGGGTCAGAGGCCCCGTACCAGAGCTTCTGGAACCACCTAGGTTTCTCAGCACCTCTGGGCTGGGTCCAAGAGCAGATCAGCAAGTCTGCCCTCCAGCTGCTGCCCGCTGACAGGGAGCAGGGTCTCACCAGGATGGGAGGGTCCACACAGAAAGCAAGGGGCCCCCCGACATCTAAGGGCCCTGCATCCCACTGGCCCCTGCATCCAAGTGAAAAAGCCAGGCTTAGGGCTGTCACCTGGTACTGCAGAAACCCATCCCTGAAGAAAAATGCTCACGAGAAAACACCATCTGTATTGCAAAAAGAAAGAAAAAAGACACAACCAGCTGCTGGGTGAATGAAATCTTCCACACGGTCGATGATGATGTTGAAAACTTTGCAGAAACCCTGGACACATCTCATCAGGAAGAACAGGGGCAGTGGCAGGAAGGAGGCACGCTTGCTCCAAAAACTCCAAATCCAAGTTCTCACTGTAAATTTGCCTGTACCTCGGAAATGATCAACCCGAGGAATTTAGTAAATATCAGCTGTTTCCAGCTTTCTGGGAAGAAATGGGGTCAGAGCCCCAGCACTGGTCCCTCACAGCAGAGAGATTCAATCTCGAGTTTAGGACTAAAATACAGATTTTTTTTTCTTTTTTTTTTTTTTTTTTTTTACTCATTTATCGAAGCAAAGTCACTGGCTTCAAAAACAGATTACTTCATTGCCATTTGTTCAGTACTGAAATGAACTTATTTGAAAATTGCAGGAACTGTATGAAAATATGGTAACGTTTAATGATAAAGTTGATGGATTCAAGGCAAAACCATCAGCAATGCTCACCCATGATGTTTAGTGAGGGTTATAATTTGAATCCTAAAGAAGAATTATTAAGATTCTGGGAGCAACATCTGTGGATGCTGAGGGAAATGTCATCGTTATTTTGAAATATTTGATATAAAAAGTTCAATTAGATTCAAAATCCATTTGCATTATCACCAAAAATCCCAACATTATATTTGTCAATGCAGGAAAAAGACGATTGTTAGATCGGAAGACGGAGTGCTCCCTTGGAGTTCAATTTAGACACGAAATGATTCGGATTCTGGTTAATGGTGAGGAAGGAGGTTCTGCCCGGCTGAGAAACTCAGTCAATGATCAGATCGGCCGTTGGCTGGCGGCCTTGCTGGGATGTCTTTTGGGAGCCGGGCCACAGTCCGACGAGCTGTCCCAGAACTGCCTGGAGCCATGTCAGGTAGAAGCCCACCACAATGAAGGCCACGCGCCAAGCTCCGCCTCTTGTTCGTAATTTTTGAGAGGGCTTGATTTGGAAGTTTGACAGCAATTCGGTGTTCAATCTGTCTACTATTGCTTTGTATCTTTTGCTTAAAATTATGCAGTATGAAACCTACAGGCCTTTCACCGTGACCCTGAGTCCCATGCGGTTTGCCCCAGCCTGGCGCTCAAGCGTGGAGGGTCTTGTGTCTGCAGGATACGAACAAGGCTCAGACGGTCTTCCGTCTCAGGCCCGGGGTCAGAAAGGCGGGCTCCAGAGACTTCCCTGAAGTGGTTAAGAATCCACCTTCCAGCACAGGGCACGTGAGTCCCATCCCTGGTCTAGGAACTAAGACCCCACGTGCCGTGGAGCAGCCAAGCCTGCACGCCGCGCCTGCAGAGCCTGCACGCCACAACTAAGGCCGCCACAGCCAAAAACAGAAGCGAAAGGAAAACTGCAGTGGGCTCCAGACAGGGGGCCCACACGGAGAATCCCACTCCCGCCAGAGACCCTCGGGTTAGCGACTGGGCCTCTCTGAGCCTCCATCTGCTCCTCTGTAGAACGGGCCAGGTAAGTCAGCAGGTTTCAGCAACATCACACAGGCGAGTCCCGACCCCAGGGAACACGCCATCTGCGTCCACATCTGTGCAGAAGGCGGGCAGATGTGTCCGAAAGGCAGACCCGGGCTGACCTGCGTGACCAGGTGTTTAGGCGGGAATGCCGTCCCGAGTCCTGGCTGAGTCAGGGCAGAGCCTGGCCAAGACCCCCAGGCCTGCCCCCAGGTCAGGGCTCACCTGACTAGGTGTGACTGGGAGGGACACCACACCGCTCACGCAGCAATGTTCTAAGCTGCAAGGTCCCCATGGTGGGGGTGTCCAGCCACCTCCTCTGGGATCCAGGGACAGCCAGAGAATTCACAGGACCTGGGAAGGGGCTGGGTGACCAGCCCCTCGCACATAAGGCAGGGCTGGACGTGGGGCAGGCCATGGAGAAGGATTCAAGGACCTGCCCATGAGAGGCAGCAGGTCACCCCCACCAGGGGGGAGCCAGCTCTTATCCTTTAGAGTGGGGCTCAAGGGACTTGGGCACAGCCAACGGGGCTGGCAGGAGAGGCCTCTCTCGTCTGCCCAGGCCAGCACGGGCCTGCATCAGAGACCAGGCAGCCGGCCTGTCTGTGTTTGAAGACAAAGCCCCGCTGCAGGGAGGAGGTGGAGGCCCATGACGGGCCAGCGGAGGCCCCAGAGCAGAGCCCCCATTGCCCCTTGGAGACCACAGGTAGCTATAATGGGTCCTCCCACACCCTGCGGGGAGGATGCTGAGGCTCAGAGAGACAGTGGGCAGGGCACCCCCACGTGTGGACCAGGAGATGCCAGGGGTGGTGTCTAGAAACAAAGGCAAAGCTTTGTCAAGCCCCCTGTGGGCCAGCTCGGGGCCACACCTGTGCTCACCCAGCACCTCGCCTTGACACCTGGCCCATCATCCCCGCTGGGGCCAGGGAGCGGGTGACCTGCCCACGTGACACAGCAGGCCAAAATCTGAGCAGCTGTCAGACCGGGAAGGGGGCAAGCCCAGTCCCCTGCTCGCACCCTGGGTGTGGGCGCAGGGAGCACCAGAGGGGGCAAGCCCAGCCCCCTGCTCGCACCCTGGGTATGGGCGCAGTGAGCACCAGTGGGGGCAAGCCCAGCCCCCTGCTCGCACCCTGGGTGTGGGCGCGGTGAGCACCAGAGGGGGCAAGCCCAGCCCCGTGCTCGCACCCTGGGTTTGGGCGCAGTGAGCACCAGAGGGGACAAGCCCAGCCCCCTGCTCGCACCCTGGGTATGGGTGCGGTGAGCATCAGAGGGGGCAAGCCCAGCCCCATGCTTGCACCCTGGGTGTGGGCACGGTGAGCACCAGAGGGGACAAGCCCAGCCCCCTGCTCGCACCCTGGGTGTGGGCACGGTGAGCACCAGAGGGGGCAAGCCCAGCCCCGTGCTCGCACCCTGGGTTTGGGCGCAGTGAGCACCAGAGGGGACAAGCCCAGCCCCCTGCTCGCACCCTGGGTATGGGTGCGGTGAGCATCAGAGGGGGCAAGCCCAGCCCCATGCTTGCACCCTGGGTGTGGGCACGGTGAGCACCAGAGGGGACAAGCCCAGCCCCCTGCTCGCACCCTGGGTGTGGGCACGGTGAGCACCAGAGGGGGCAAGCCCAGCCCCATGCTCGCACTAGAGGGGACAAGCCCAGCCCAGTGCTCGCACCCTGGGTGTGGGCGCAGTGAGCACCAGAGGGGGCAAGCCCAGCCCCGTGCTCGCACCCTGGGTGTGGGCACGGTGAGAAGCAGCTCAGGGCAAGGGGAGGCTCTTTGCTCCGTGAGCCTGCAGACAAGCCAGACATCGACAGAAAGAAAGCAGTGACCACACGGCAGGACAAGGGTCGGGACAGTGCACGTGGTGGGCATACCCAATCCAGACCTTAGGGGCAAAGGAAGGCTTCCTGGAGGAAGTGACATGTCGTGTGAGACAGCACGAGTGCACGGTGTAGCCAAGCCCATCAGTCAGCCTCTGCTGCGTAACAAATGGCCCCAAACTCAGCTGCTTCTGCCCAGAGCCATTGGTTTTCATGCCCCAGACCTACAGGTGGAAGCAGTGGTTAAGAACCCACATGCCAATGCAGGAGACGTAAGGGATGAAGGTTTGATCCCTGGATCGGGAGATCGCCTTGAGGAGGGCATGGTAAACCACTCCAGTATTCTTAATCCCGTGGACAGAGGAGCCTGGTGGACTGCAGTCCACGGGGTCGCACAGAGTCGGAGATGACTGAGGAGACCTAGCATGCATGCAGCAGAGTCTTCAGGCCCCCTGCCAGTAGGCTGGCCAGGATGGGCCCAGAGCCGCCCCTCCAGGGATGAGCAAGTCCGTCTACACAAGTACGTGCCGCCTTTGCACCCTGACATTCCTGGGGTGGGAGAAGAACCAGGGGGGGACTGGGAAGAATGTTCCAGGATGTTCCAGAGTGTTCCAGCCAGCAGAACCAGCAAGGTTAGAAGCTCAAGATGAAGGAGAGCCCAGAAGTGGGTGAGGCCCCAATGTGAACAACTGGCCTGGAGAGGTCAGAAGGACCCGGAGCCCGAGTGCCTCATCCTTGCACTTGACTCTCTTCCAAGAGTTGGCCGGGGCTTCTCCAGTGGCTCAGCTGGTAAAGAGTCTGCCTGCAATGCTGGAGACGTGGGTTCAATCCCTGGGTTAGGAAGATCCCCTGAAGAAGGAAATGGCAACCCTGTCTAGTTATTCTTGCCTGGGAAATCCCATGGACAGAGGCTCCTGAAGGCCTACTCCCCGAAGGGTCTCAGAAAGTCAGACACGACCAAGCACACAAGCAATACTGGGACAACAGTCCTGGAGCAAGGATCTGGAAGCAGAGAGCCCAGTGGCCGCTCCGTGTGGTCACTGGGCCGGACGGACGCAGAGGCCTCTTATGAGTCCAGGGCCATGGCCCCCCCTAGTCCACCTAGAACACCCTCAACGCCCTGCCCCACCCCAGACAGGCTGCCTGGGCACCTCTCTCTGAGCCTCGTGGAAAGTCTGACTGCTGCAGAAGGCAGGCACAAAATACCTTTGCACACCTCTAAGATGTCGAGTGGGGGGACCTCGACTGACAAAATCAGTATTGGCACGTACGTTTCACTGCATCTTCCCAGCGAATTCCCAGCCCTCCCCACTTCAAATATTGAAAGCTCGCCCGTCGTGGCAGGGTATGAACCAGTAATTAACTCAAGCAAACCTCCGGTGGAAACCAGTCCTCTTTGATTCTTGTCAAATTCCTTTAATTATGAATTTGCAATTGGCCTGCTCATAAACTCGTCTTACATGGGAGGCAGCCTGCCTTCTGCCATTCCAAGTTTTAAAGGAAAGTTTAATGAGCCTTGAATTTATAGCAAAGAAACCGAACTTTGTAAAACACACTGGTGGGTAGAGACTGGGGAGTCCCAACCCAGCAAGATACCTTCCGTGACCAGCCAAGCACATCTGACGACTCCTCCTGGGAGCTTCTGCAGAACACCTGCCGGCCCGCTCCACCCCAAACCCCTCACCCCCAAATGCCCACCCCTCCCCCTGTGACTTGCAGCTCCTCCCAGGAGAGGCGGAGTCTGAGCTTCCCCTTGAATCCGGATGGACCTCTTTGGACAAAGCAACCAACAAAAGTGACGTCACCCCACTCTGAGCCTGCCTTCAGGGCCTCCCTGCTCTCTGAGCAGCCAGGCCGGCCTGCCGCAGGGTCAGAGGTGAAACGGAGGAGAAGCGAGCTGTCCCCGGCAGCCCAGGCGACGCAGGAGCGAGCCCAGCCCAGCCTGGTCAGGGCCGGCCGCGCAGACCTGCAGACCCAGAGAAAGAAGCGATTGCCATTTCGAGTTAGTAAACGCAAGCATAGCTGGTTACACACTGAGAGCTAACTGATAGAGTTCTGAGCCTCAGCTTCCTCATCCGTGAAATGGAGATGCTGATACCAGCCCAGCCCAGGGCAGCCGCCGCGTCCTTCTAATTTGGTCACTTAAATCCCTCCTGGGCTGTGAGTTCCCAGCCTAGGTCCACCTCAAACACACACACACACACACACACACACACTCACCCACACTTTGAGGGATCCTGGGAAAAGCCTTCCAAAGCACAGAGCTGGCCCTGACGCCCCCCACCACCACCTCAGGTTACCCTAGGGGCACCTTGGGCCCCAGACAAGTTCTGGAATCTTGTGCAGGACACTGGGCCCTTCCTGACCCAGCCCCACCCACAGCACCCTACCCCGCCCCCTAACTGCCCCCTGGAGCTGCTCCACCCTACCCCACATTCCTGACGGCCCACCACCTGTGCCAGCGTCTGCTGAGTCCCCAGTGGGCAGCAGCGGGCAGAGTGGGCAAGAGTAACAGGTGGGCCCCAGGCTGGGCCCTACCTCTGCCACTGACCCTCTGGTGATCTCAAGGCCCTCCCTGTGCCCTCTGAATGTCGGCTGCCCATCACTCACATGGTCCTGATTCTTGAAAGGTCCCCACCATGTCGTCAAGAGGAGGGAGCCGTCCACGTGAAGGCCTGTGCCAGCAGAGAGGCTGGGGCTGAAGACCAAGACTGAGGCCCTTGTCCCTGCTCCCCCTCCTGGCCTGAATCCTAGTCGCCTTAGGGGTCCTCACAAACCCACCGAGGACTAAGTAGGGGATATTAAGGAAGGTGGTTCGAATCTGGCCTTCGAGCCACAGGATTGCGCTGGGGGAGACTTGGGCGTCCAGCCCTCACTTCCTTGCCCGGTTGACCTGCTCCTGCGGGCTGCCCACCTCTCCTTCCACCCAAATATACAGAGACTCAGACATGATCTGCGAGCCCATCCATGCGAGGCAATTAGTGCACGACCCGCAGCCTCTGCTTTTTGAAATTCATCCTGAGCTTGCGCAGCCCGCTGGGTCTCATCTCAGACGCCAGGCACTCTTTCATCTTCCCAGCCGCCTTCACTAATCCTCACACCCCAGCTCGGGCACCTTGGCTGCCTCTCCTCCTCGGGGCCTCAGCCCTGCAAATTGACGGGCACCTCCTCTTCCCTGGCATTTGCACCCTGGAAGCCGGTCTGCGCGTCTGCCACCGGGCCGATCTCGCCCTTCCCTGTGCTTTGCAGGAAGCCCGAGGCCTCCGGCGGAGGGAGGTGAGGGTGAGTTAATTGGCAGGGCCGAACGAGGTCTGGTCCGCCCCAAAGCGGGCGAGCGGCCCTGGAGGAGTCACCGTGTAACTGGCTGCCTACGACCCTCTCCTTTTGTTTTGGGTTTAATTTTAACTTTTAACCTTTGAAGCCGCATCAATATTAATTACCACCGCCTCTTTCTGAGACTCCGCTCACCCAGGAAAGGGCAGGTCCATTTCTCAAAGGCAGGAAGGCAGCTGCAGTCTCCATGGCTGAGGGCAGCCTCGGAGAGTCTGCATCATGGGCCCCAGCAGACGGGGAAGCCCAGGCCGAAGAAAGGACGCCTCCCCAGGCCCGGCATCACCCTGACTCTGGGGCACCCCCTCCACCGCCCTGTGCCCGCACCTGGCCTCTGCGGGTCACGGCGGGGGCAAGAGTGGAGGACAAGTGGACAACGCGTGGCTCTCTGACCCTCCAGCACCCCTCAGATTTGGGAGGACACTCTCTGGCTGTTTACGAAGGACCGCAAACTCAGCCCACTCCCGGGTGCCAGCCGGCTGGGCTGCTTATCCTAGAGGATGCTGAAAGGGCCATGAGGCCCAAGGCCAGGCCTGGGCAGACGATCTCGGAGCTGAGCCCTGATTGCCATCAGTGGAAAGAGCCTGGCCCCCCGCCCGGCTCTCCGGGTCTGAACAGAGCCGACAGGTATCCAGCTGCTGAGCACGTGCCCTCGACCACCCAGCACGGCCTCCCCGCGGTCCCTGCTGCTCAGCGCACACTAGCGAGAGAAGTGATCAGAAAAGGCCCTCACCTGCCTCCATCCGCCCCGCTGCCGCAGCAGGATACCTCAGGCTGGATGGCTTTCCTTCTCCCAGCTGTGCGGGCTTGGAGGGCCAGGCTCGAGGTGGGGCCGGTTGGGTGCCTGGGGGAGAGAGCCAACGTCCGCTCTGTGTCCACAGATGACCTGCTCTCTCCCTGTCCCCTCACTGAAGAGGAGGAGAGAAGTGAAGAGAAGTCACTCCATCGTGTCTGACCCTTTGCAATTCCGTGGACTGTAGCCCATCAGGCTCCTCCATCCATGGGGGTCTCCAGGCAAGAGTACTGGAGTGGGTTGCCATGCTCTCCTCCAGGGGATCTTCCCGACCCAGGGATCGAACCCAGGTCTCCCACATCGCAGGCAGGCGCTTTACCCTCTGAGCCCTAGGGAAGCCCTAATGAAGTCCCCTCATTAGAAGACAGTGATCCCAGCCCCTCGAGCCTTCATCTTCCTCAGGCCCATCACCGGGGGGAGGGGAACGTTTCAACACGTGAGCTGGAGGGGACGCGTCCAGCTCTGAGCGCGGACTCAGATGCACACTTGCTGTACTGGAGCGCAGGTGTGAAACCTCTTCCGGCCTCAGCAAAGGCCCACCCAGGGCTGACCCCTGTCTGCCTGATCTGCAGCGGAGGGGAGGCCAGCACCCCTGTAGTGAGCAGCTTGTGCAGGACCGCAAGCCCCGCACTCATCCCTCCCCACCAGCCAGAGGCTCTGGGACAGCCACGTCCCCTCTCAGGGAGGCAGGTCCTCGACGCCCCTCAGGGAGGGGGGTCCAGGCTCCCTCTGCCCCCCTCCATTCCTCCACCCCTAGACTCATGCTTCTCGGCTGCCCTGGGTCCAGGTGCAGGGACATGGGGTCCTCACGGCTGCAGGTCTGCCAAGGGTCTGACAACCATCAGCAGAAACCGGTGCTGACGGATCGAAGTGCAGAGAAAACCCCCGGGAGGATACAGGATGTCTCAGGACTGAGAGGCTGGGGTCGGCCAAGGGCAGTGGGCGCTCCCTGTACCGGCCTTATCCCAGGCTCTGGGACCAGCCAAAACTGCAGGAAAGAATGAAGCCCTCCAGTTCTCCCCAGGTAGCTCAGCAGTAAAGAATCTGCCTGCATGCAGGAGACCCACGTTCAATCTCTGGGTCAGGAAGACGCCCTGGAGAAGGAAAGGGCAACCCGCTCCTGTATTCTAGCCTGGAGAATCCCATGTTTGGAGGAGTCTAGCGGGCTACAGTCTATGGGGTCGCAGAGAGTCAGCCCTCAGACACACAAATACAAAGTCCTGGGAGAGAGAGTCGGATGATGGAGCTTTGGGCTCCTGCTCCCCCCTGTCCCCTTCCACCCACCCACCACTCACACCAGGGCGACCAGCCTCCCAGTCGCTGACTGACCCTAACCAGACACACCGGGGCCTGGAGCTGCCCTCACAGCTGGTCCCTGGGATGTTCCTCCTCACTGGGCCCCGCGGCCGCCTGCCTGGAGTTTCAAGCCTGCGTTTTCCAGAAGCCCCACCATCGGGACAGAATGCGGCCCTCTGAGCCGCCTGCCTTAATTGCAGGCAGCGATTACTCCCACAGTTTCAGGGCCAACAGCTGGGCTAAGTGGCCGGCCGTCCCCAAAACCCATTTCCTGCCTGGCTGGGCACCGAATGTTCTTTCCCTCTAAGTAAAATAAACAGGCCTGAGCTCCCTGGACTTTTCTATTTGCCGTCCACTAAAGCCTTCTAGCTCCTGGGTTTTTATACAACGAAGATTTATAGTATCTATTCTCACCAGCGCTGAGTCCCCAGATACTGTTAATAGATGGCTAGTTTTGCCAATAAATCCCTCCAGCAGTGGAAAGAAATACCTTTTCCAGATGAGTTTTTCTGGAGTGAAATCCTCATTCCTGGTGGTGGACGGGACTGGGCTGAACTAACTCCACTCAGCAGGCCAGAGCCCCTCTGCCTTCTGTGTGCCTGCCTCGGCATCCTGGTACCCAGAGGGATGCCAGGGCCTGCGGGGGAAGGCAGGGACCCTGGCGTAATACCCCCAAGCTGGGTAGACCAGAAGGCCCTTCCTACTATCCAGTGCCTCTGCCCAGAGAAAGGATCTGATGGATGGTCAGCCGCCGGGCAGTTGATCAGCCACGCACAGCGTCCCTCCTCTGGGGCAGCTCCCTCAAGCAGCTCAGGTTTCACCCAGGCAACAATCTCAGAAGCAGCACTGACCCCTCCTCTTCTGGACGCCTGGCCCCAGGCGGTCAGCTCTCTCTGCTTCCAGCTGATCCCTCTTCCCGGGGCTGCTGGCGGAGTCTGCTAACCTCAGACTCTCCCCGCCGTCCATCCTCACTCCGTGGCCAGTCCACTCATCCCGAAGAACTGTCATCCTGTGCAGAGATCCTCAGCCTCTCCAGGGCCTCTGTGTGAAGCTAGGACAGTGAGTGTCCAAAGGCATTTGAGGTGATGCTCCCAGGACGTTCAAGACTCTGCGAGGTGGGGGTGCAAGCCAGCTTTCCATCATGGCCACCAGCCCCCCTCACTCACCTCGGACACACAGACCCACACTGGACCCTGCTCCCTCACTTGCCACCCCCCAGCTGAAGTCGCCCAGGTTCCTGAGACCCGCACAGAGGCCACCACCCCCAGGCAGCTTTCCTGGTCGTCTGGTTGGCTGAGTGCAAAGACGCACAGTGCCCAGTCCCCGTGCTGGAAAGAGGGCACACACCCGCCTGTCCCTCCCGACGTGGGTGCCCTGGTTAGAGCTGGGAGTGAACCCCTGTGGGATGCCAACAGCCAGAGTGGTCAGAGCTCTGGGCTGGTCCCACGGGGACAAACTCTCTCCCACCTGCCAGGTGGCCTGGGGTGGGTGAGCCCTCCAGAAATGGGGCCAAGGACTCGAGACCAGCTGCCACTCCTCCGACTGCGGGAGACCTCCATTCCCTCGGAGGAGGCCCCCCTGGAAGCAGAGGGGCCCCAACTCTGCCCCGTGGGGAGTCCAGGCCTTTGCTGGACTGAGAGGCTTGGCATCACGGGGACCCCTGAACACCCACCCCAGCCTCAGGGACCACATGGTCAACAGCATTGAAGCCCTCAACACCATCGGCCAAGGCCCCCGGGGCGCAGTCTGACCCCTCGCCCCTGCCGGCTGGCTGCCCCACCAAGGGCTCACCCTTCCTTCTCCGCCCGCGGGCCAGGCGGCCTCTCAGGGTCGTGTCCACTGCGGGCAGGTCTCGGCTTCCCTCCCAGAAAACGAGCTCCTTGGTCTTTTCCAAGTGCGGGGATGAGGGAGGGGACTGTTTCCCGCCCCCTACACCCCCACCACGCAGCAGTCACTCTCCTTGCCGACACCGCCTGCTGGAGCCCCAGAGCTAACCTGCGATTCTGGGCGCTAGAGCTCATGGGTGCCAGGGCCTCTGCCGGCCTGGGCTGGCTGGGCCTCCAAAGCTGGGAGGATGTCGGAGCCCCAGGCGACAGGAGGGAGCACTGTGGATGGCCAGGCCAAGGCCGCCAGGGCCGGCCAGCAGTGAGGGGCCTCCAATGGGGCAGGAAAGGACAACCAGTCTTGTGTCATGGGGTTCTCAGGGAGAGACCACCTTCGGAAGGCTCAGAGCGAGTGATCTGACCTGACAACCGAGAGGAAAGGCTTCCGTCTCCCGGGCTCCTGGCAGAGAAAAGAGCTGGAAGACCTTCTCCTCCAGGTCAGCTGCGTTCTGGCCACAGGGCTGCAGTCTAGAAAGGGGTGGTCGTGGTGGGGGTCTGGTCCAGCGGCTCTTTTCCTGTGATAGGAGAAGGGACAGTCTGGGCCAGCATACAGGACAGAGGCCTTGGAAGGGACAAACGTCCCCACGACGGAGGGGCTCGGGGCCTGCAGGGCCCTGGCTGGCGCAGGACAACATGGGCCATGGCTGCCGGGCCCTCGGATGGGGCAGGATGTGGCCTTGCTTTTCTCTGCAAACCGCGCGCTCCCCCAACAGGTGGACTGTGCCAGACACATAGAGGGAAGCTTCCTGAGTATCCCACCTGGATGGGAGGGGGGATGCGGGGGAGTCCTTGCCCTCCACCAGAGGCAGACAGGACCCCAGGGGGCTGGTGAGGTTGCCAAGAAGCTGCCTTCTCACACACTCGTCCGCCCATGCATCCACATGTTCATCCCGAAGTACCCGCGGGTCCCCAGGCCCAGTCAGGACAGTTCTGATCACCGAGGCTCCACAGCAGCCTACACTAACAGGACCTCTCTCGCAGATGCTAAAGTTGCCCTAAATCGTTCCTCCCTCTCTCATAGGAAAAGAGCCGCTGGACCAGACCCCCGCCATGACCACCCCCATTATAGGACCTGACTCCAGCCGGGTGAGGCTGATGGGGCGAGGGGCAGGTGGTGGTCCATGCAGGCCCAGCTGAACCTTCTCTCCTGAGCCCCAGGCATCAAGTATCAGAACCTGAGTCTGTAAGAAGGTCCTGATGAGGGGCTGTGGGGCTGAGGATGGGGCAGGGA
>SJYA01006725.1:0-20216 GCA_006410615.1 Neotragus moschatus
TGTCTGATATGAGGATTGCTACTCCAGCTTTCTTTTGCTTTCCATTTGCATGGAATATGTTTTTCCATCCTCTTACTTTGAGTCTGTATGTGTCTTGAGATCTGAAGTGGGTTTCTTGTAGACAGCACATATGGGTCTCATTTTTTTTTTTAAATCCATTGAGCCAGTCTGTGTCTTTTGGTTTAGTTACATTTAAAGGAATTATTGATATAAATGTTCCTATTGCCATTTTCTAATTGTTCAGGGTTGATTTTGTAGATCCTTTTTCTTTTGTTGTATTTCTTGACTATATGAGTCCATTTAATATTTGTTGTAAAGCTGGTTTGCTGNGAGCCAGTCTGTGTCTTTTGGTTTAGTTACATTTAAAGGAATTATTGATATAAATGTTCCTATTGCCATTTTCTAATTGTTCAGGGTTGATTTTGTAGATCCTTTTTCTTTTGTTGTATTTCTTGACTATATGAGTCCATTTAATATTTGTTGTAAAGCTGGTTTGCTGGTACTGAATTCTCTCAACTTTTGCTTGTCTGAAAAGCTTTTTATTTCTCCATCAATTTTGAATGAGATCCTTGTCAGGTACAGTAATCTTGGTTGTAGATTTTTCCCTTTCAGTACTGTAAATATATCCTGCCATTCCCTTCTGGCCTCCAGAGTTTCTGCTGAAATATCAACTGGTAAGCATATGGGGTTTCCCTTGTATGTTACTTGTTGCTTTTCCCTTGCTTTTAATATTCTTTCTTTGTGTTTAGTCTTTGTTAGTTTGATCAGTATGTGTCTTGGCATGTTCCTCCGTGGCTTTATCCTGTATGGGATTCTTTGTGCTTCTTGGACTTGATTGGCTATTTCCCTTTCCATGTTAAGGAAATTTTCAACTATAATCTCTTCAAAAGATTTCTCATACCCTTTCTTTTTCTCTTCTTCTTCTTCTGCTGCTGCTAGGTCGCTTCGGTCATGTCCAACTCTGTGTGACCACATAGACAGCAGCCCACCAGGCTCTGCCGTCACTGGGATTCTCCAGGCAAGAGCACTGGAGTGGGTTGCCATTGCCTTTCTATTCTTCTTCTGGGACCCCTACAATTCAAATGTTGGTTCATTTGATATGGTCCCAGAAGTCCCTGAAACTGTCCTCAGCTCTTTTCATTCTTTTTACTTTATTCTGCTCTTCAGAAATTATTTCCACCATTTTATTTTCCAGCTCACTGATTCATTCTTCTGCTTCAGATATTCTGATATTGATTCCTTCTAGAATATTTTTAATTTCAGTAATTGTGTTGTCTCTGCATGTTTATTCTTTAATTCTTCTGTGTCTTTGTTAATTGATTTTTGCATTTCCTCCATTTTGCTTTCAAGTTTTTTGGCATCTTTACTATCATTATTCTGAATTCTTTTCCAGGTAATTTTCCTGTTTCCTCTTCATTTATTTGGACTTCTGCGTTTCTAGTTTGTTCCTTCATTTGTGTAATATTGCTCTGCCTTTTGATTTTTTTTTTAAAAGTTATTGTGTTTGAGGTCTCATTTTCCCAGGCTTCAAGGAAAATTCAATTCTTTTCTTGAAGAAGGTTGAATTCTTTCTTCCTTTTGGTTTCTGCCATCCTCAAGTTGGTCCAGTGGTTAGTGTGAACTTCGTATAGGGTGAGATTTGTGCTGGGTTTTGTTTGTTTGTTTTTCCTCTGATGAGCAAGACTAAATGAGGTGGTACTCCGGTCTGCTGATGATTGGGTTTGTAGTTTTGTTTTGTTTGTTTAGATGAGGTGCCCTGCACAAAGTGCTACTGGTGGTTGGGAGATGATTGGTCTTGTATTCTAGTGGTTTCCTTTGTGTGAATTTTCAATATTTGATACTCCCTAGGGTTAATTCTCTGATAGTCTAGGGTCTTGGAGTCAGTGCACCCACTCCAAAGGCTCAGTTTTTGATCTCTCGTCAGGAATGAAGATTCCATAAGTGGTTTGTTATGGCATTAAGGGAGAGTAAAGCAAATATCCAAAAATGAGAAACAAAAGATGAACCCCAAGCAAATGGCAGTTACAAAATCAGGCAAGTAATAGTTAAAATAATGGAATATACACATATTCATATATACCCATAAGCAAAGTGAAAACAGTCCGACAAAAATACAGTAGATTAATCCAGTGAACAAAGGAAACAAAAAATTATATTTACCAGTTAAGAACAAAACTAAGTTAAGCACAAACTGGAAAATAAAGCTAAAGCAAGGTGCCAAGTGGGGAATAAAGCAAAGAAAATGAAACTAACAAATATGTAGGGAGGAAAGGAAAGAAAGAAAAGAAAGAATAGATATGCAAAGTTAAGTAGAGGTAGATGAAGAAGATTCATATACATTAAAGATTAACTTCAAGTGGAAAAGAGCAGTAAGAAAGGCAAATGAAGGAATAAATTAGGAAAAATATAATTTTTTAAAAATTAAAATTATAAAAAAGAGAAAGAAAACAGAAGAAGGAAGAAAAAAGGGAAAAAGAAAGAAAACTTCACAGAACTGCAAAAGCCCAATGTAGAGGCAGTGGTTTATAACAACAATAGAAAGTGTGACTGAATATACACATATACATACACACCCATAAGCAAAATCAAAACAGTCTAATTAAAATTAAGTACAATAGACTGACCCAGCAAAGAAAAGAAACCAAAAATTATATCTACCGTAAAAAAACTAATTAAAGCACAAACTGGAAAACAAAACTAAAGCAAGTTTCCAATTGGGGAATAAACAATGAAAAGAAAACTAACAAATATGTTGAGAGGAAAGGAAAGAAAGAATAGATATGCAAAGTTAAATAGCGGTAGATAAAGAAGATTTATATATGTTAACGATTAACTGCAAGGGGGAAAAACAATAGGAAAAGCAAACAGAGGAATAAATGTAGACCAATAAAAAATCTGATTGAAGGAAAAGAACAACAAAAAAACGCTGAAAAGGTTAATTGGATTTCTTAGTGCCAATAAAATCAACAACTACTACAGAGGAGGGAAAAGAGGGGGGAAAAAAAGAGAAAAAAATCCAAAAGAATCTACAGAACAAGTCAAAAAATAAGAATAATAAATGTTTTTCTTGAGTCTCTGCTGTCAGAGTCCTTTCCTGCGCTGGGAATCACAGTCCACCTTACCTCCTTAGCTCTCCAAAACTGTACTGATCTCTAGACCTGCTGTGGGAGCTCCTCAGAGTCCACAGCTATCAGAGCTAGTGGGTTTTCTTTTGTGTGAGCTCTCAAAGTCCTTTTATATATTTCATAGACATAGAGTCTGCCTAGTTGATCATGTGGATTTAATCTTCTGCTTGTACAGCCTGTGGGAAGTTTTTGGATCTTCTTCCTTAGCCACACTGTCCCTAGGTTTCAATTGTGGTTTTATTTCCATCTCTACATGTGGGTTGTCCCCTGGGGTTTAGCTCCTGAGGCTGCCCTAGAGGGCTTGGGTTTGCCCCTGTGAGGGCCAGGTGTGGAGGTGGTGCAGCTGCTTGGATTGCAGGGGTTCTGGCAGCACCACGTACTCATGGGGGTTGGCGGCTAGGGTAGCAGGAAATATAGTTTTCTAGAAGGGTATGGCAACCAGTGTTGGTCGATGCAGTCCAATATTCTTCCCTGGAGAACCCCTACTCTGACAGAGAAGCCTGGCAGGCCAGTGGCAAAGACTCAGACAGGACCGAAGCAACCCTGCGTGAGGCAGCTCTGCACCAGTGAGAGTTGAGTGTGAAGATGATGCAGCTACTTGGCTTGTGGGGACCCTTGTGGTGCCAAGTGTGCAGGGACACAGACTGCCTCCTCAGCGGGACTTGTGGCCTTATCAAAGCCTTTTTCCAAGCCTCTTGTAGCTGGCAATCACAAGGCCTCTTTGGCCAGTCTTTCTCCACAGCTCCACCTGTTCAGACACTTAGAGGGATCCCTTGCCTGAGGTCCTTCTCTGTTGTGTGGCGCATCAGGCACATAGAGGGGCCCGTGGCTGCGGTCCTACTCAGTAGTTTGGTGGATCAGTCACTTAAAGGAGCACCCTGGGTGGGGTCCTACTCTGTAGTTCAGTGCGTCAGGTGTTTGACGGGCCAGCCTGTCCAATTGTCCACCTGCTAGTGCTGGTGTGTGGGGAGAGGCAGGCTATGGTGATGGCTCCACCCCCTATGCATGACTCAGCAGTATTGCCTTGCTTCCATGGCCGCCCGGCCTTTCTTCCAGAGGCATTTCCCACCCCTATCTCCTCCCTCGTATCCCCTCGATCCGTCTCTCCGCAGTCAACAGCAGCCCTCACGCTAGGATTGCTCCACAACCCCTAAACTCCAGCTCCCAGCCACTGGCCATTCCAGGAGACCTGTGTTCTTGCCCGGCATATGTATGGCTGTGGCAAGGACCATCTGATTCTCATTCCATTTAGGCTGCCACAGATCAGCTGTTTCACTATCAGCCTTAAATGTTTCTCCTCTGACTCAGACAATCGCCCTGATATGGGGATCGGACCCCTGCTTCAGTTCTGCCACCTGCCGAGGGTAGGTCCAGTTCTAATATTCCTGTTTTTTTCCCCTAGTTCCTTCGTTCTACCGAGTTTTGTGTGATTCTATATATTCTTTTCCACTGGTCAGGTCCTCCTGTCCACTCTCAGCTGGTGTTCTGCATACACTTCTGTGTCTGATGGTGTATTGCTGATGTATCAGTGGAGAGAGATGTTACTCCACATCCACCTACTCCTCTGCCATCTTATTCTCTTCCATAGCCATTGTTTTGAGAATGGCTTTTGCCATCCCAAATCTACAGAACTCAGAAAACTGAAGTTCTTTTTTTTTTTTTTTAAATATTTTAATTGGAGGATAATTCCTTTACAATATTGTGATGGCTTTTGCCATACATCGACATGAATCAGCCACTGGTGCAATGTGTCCCCCCACTGTGAACCCCCCTTCCACTGCCCTCCCCACCCCATCTGTCTCAGTTCTCCCAGAGCACCAGCTTTGAGTGCCCTGCTTCATGCATCAAACTTGCACTGGTCATCTATTTTACATATGGTAATATACATATTTCAATGTTATTCTCGCAAATAATCCCACCCTTGCCTTGTCCCACAGAGTCCAGAGGTCTTCTTTTCATCTGTCTCTTTTGCTGCCTTGCATATAAAGTCATTGTTATCATCTTTCTAAATTCCATATATATGTGTTCCTATACAGTATGTGTTTTTCTTTCTGACTTACTTCACTTTGTATAACAGGCTCCAGTTTCATCCATCTCATTAGGACTGACTCAAATGTATTCCTTTTTATAGCTGAGTAATATTCTATTGTGTATATGTACCACAACTTCCTTATCCATTCGTCTGCCAATGAATATCTAGGTTGCTTCCATATCCTAGCTATTGTAAACAGTGCTGCAATAAACATTGGGTTACATGTGTCTCTTTCAATTCTGGTGTATTGAAAGACCTTCTTGGGCTGTGTGTCCAGTAGTGGGATTGCTGGGACATATGGCAGATCTAGTCCCAGTTTTTTAAGGAATCTTCACACTGTTCTCCATAGCGGTTGTACCAGTTTGCATTCCCACCAACAGTGTAAGAGAATTCCCTTTTCTCCACACTCTCTCCAGCATTATTGTTTGTAGACTTTTTGATGATGGCCATTCTGATGGTGTGAGATGATACCTCATTGTGGTTTTGATTTGCATTTCTCTAATAATGAGTGATGTTGAGCATCTTTTCATGTGTTTATTAGCCATCTGTATGTCTTCTTTGGACAAATGTCTGTTTAGTTCTTTTGCCCACTTTTTGATTGGGTTGTTTGGTTTTCTAGTATTGAGCTGTGTGAGTTGCTTGTATATTGTGGAGATTAATTCTTTCGTCAGTTGTTTCATTTGCTATTATTTTCTCCCATTCTCAAGGTTGCCTTTTCACCTTGCTTATAGTTTCCTTCATTGTCCCAAAACTTTTCAGTTAATTAGGTCCCATTTGTTTATTTTTGTTTTTATTTCCATTTCTTTGAGAGGTAAGTCATAGAGGATCTTGCTGTGATTTATGTCAGAGAGTGTTCTGCCTATAATTTCCTCTAAGAGTTTTATAGCTTCTGGTCATACATTTTGATCTTTAATCCATTTTGAGTTTATTTTTGTGTATGGTGTTAGAAAGTGTTCTAGTTCTTTCTTTAGAGGTGGTTAACCAGTTTTCCCAATACCACTTGTTAAAAAACTGAAGTTCTTAACAATATAAGGACTTGTCAGAGATCACACCCCTATTATCGCCTAGTTATTCCTGTAGATGTCCAAACCACGGCTACTGTATTTTGACTCTTCTTTGAAAAATATTTATTAATTTATTTTGGTTGAGCCGTTCTTCATTCTCGCACATGTTTTTCTCTATTTGCAGCGAGTGGGAGCTGCTTTCTAGCTCCAGTACACAGGCTTTTCATTGTGGTGGCTCCTCTTATTGTGACACAGAAGCTGTAGGGCATTCAGGCTTCAGTATTTAAGGAACTTCGGTTCAGCAGCGGAAGCTTCAAGCCCCAGTGCCCAGGCTCAACAGTTGTGGTGACCCTGCTTAGTTTGCTCCCCGGAATGTGGGATCTTCCCAGATCAGTCATGGATCCTGTGTCTCCTGCATTGGCAGACAGATTCTTTAACCACTGGGCCATCTGGGAAGGCCTAGTTTGACTCTTGAGTGTAATTTTCCCTTCATAGCCAAAAGAAGTGTTGCTTCAACAAAACGTGTTTCTCTATGTATGAGAAGAGGCAAGAGTCAGGGCTCAGAAATTCTTCCCCTGAGATTGTCTATCGCTTGGCCTGCTCTGTCAGAATTCCAGATCACAGAGTTCTTCACTCCTTGGTGTCCACCCTGAACTCCTCTCAGAGGGTGTTGAAGGTGAGCAGCTGCAGTGGCCACGATTTCATCTTTGTAGAGGTAGATGGCAATTGCCATATTTCAGTTGGCAGAGCCCCTCCAGGGTCACTTATTTAGCTATGGTTTGAAGGCTTTTCATGGCCATTTTGTCCTTCAGTTCTGGGAATGCTCATTCTCAGGTGTGGGGAAGAATTCTACTGACAGGTCACTCATGGGATGCTCTTAGACCTGACCACAAAACTGTATTCAAAATTCTCTGGACCATCCATCTTTATTAAACTCTAGAGGTCCAGGGAAGCATTCCATCTTGCTGGTTCTTCTCTACAGTCACACTGTTACCATCACTGATCTCGTACAGAACTATATATCATGCTGTAAGAACAGTGAGAGAGTTACTGTAACTGGGACTCAAAGCAGAATAGGAACCAAGTTACATTGGATAATAATTTCTATTATAGAGGGTCAGTGCCTAAGTATTCCTGTCCAGTGGAATGAGGCCATCTGAACTCAATTATTGACAGAAGCAGTTGATGAGTGACTAGTTGATTGTTAATAGACAAGGAAGATCAGCCTTGTTAGAAAAATAAGAAAGTGAAAGTGAAGTCGCTCAGTCATGTCCTACTCTTTGCGACCCTGTGGACTATAGGCCACCAGGCTCCTCCCTCCATGGGGTTCTCCAGGCAAGAATACTGGATTGGGTTGCCATTTCCTTCTCCAGGGGATCTTGAATCCTAATGTAGACTTGACACTCTCAGGCATCTCATATCCTGTACTAAATTGTCTCGGCTTATCCAAGTAGGTCTTAACCAATAATGTGCCTATTTTTCACTATACAAGTGTTTTTCTTTATTTGCATATGGGTTTTAGCAATTTCATCATCTAAATATATAATCCTTGGAAGAGGAGACCCTTAAAAATAAAGTTGTTTTCACCAAGTGCTAGCATCCATTGTTTTGTGAGCCTCTTCAGCATGTCATATCTGACAGAGCTCAGAAAGCTGAAATTGTTAACAATACAAGGAGTAGTCAGAGCTCACATCCCTATTGTCACCTAGTTATTTCCTTGGATGTCAGAACCACAGCTACTCTATTATGACTCTTTTCTTAAATTTTATTAAATTTTTTTTTTGGCTGAACTGTTCATTTCTCTATGAGTTTTTCTCTAGTTGTAGCGAGTAGGGGCTATTTTCTAGTTCCAGTGCCCAGGCTTGTCATTAAGGTGGCTTCTTCCATTGTGGAGCACAGACTGTAGGGCATTCAGTCTTCAGTATATGTGGCATTGGGCCTCAGAAGTTGAAGCTCTGAGCCACTGAGCACAAGCTCAACAGTTGTGAATGGGCTTATTTTGCTCCAGGGAATGTGGGATCTTTCAGGATCAGATAAAGAAAGAGTGTCTCTTGCACTGGTAAGTGGATTGTTTTACTACTGAGCCACAAGGGGAGGCCTATTTTGACTCTTGATTGTAATTTTCCCATAGTAAAATCAAGTGTTAGTGTCAGTGAAATTCGTGTTTTTCAAGGTGTGAAAAGATGCAAGAATTAGGGGTCATAATGTCTTCTTGTCTACCTATCTGAAGGCATACTCTGTCTGATTTTCAGAGCACAAACAGCCTCATTCCTGGCGTTCAACCTGAACTCCTTTTGGGCGATGTTGAAAGTGAGCAGCTGCATTGGTCATGATTAAATGTTTGTAGAGGTAAATAGCAAGTGCCAATTTTCAGCTGGCAGAGGCCCTTCAGGGTCATCAATTTGCCACAGTTTGGGAACTTCTCATGTCCATTTTTTCCATCAGTGTGGGAAACGTTCACTGCCACAGATGTGACAAAGATTTTTGTTGACAGGCTATACAATGTGCTGTTTCTAGATCTGGCCATAAAACAATATCCCAAATTCTCTGGACTACATGTCTTTATTAATATCTTGTGGTCCAGGGAAGTATTACATCTTTTTCTTCCCGTATCTAGAGTTACACTGTGACTCTCATTGATCTCATATGGAACTACATAACATCCAGAGAGCAGTAAAAGATTTATTATAACTGAGGTCAAAGCAGGAGTAAGAACCAACTTATGTTTGATATCTAGTTTTATTGTGGTCCAAATAGAGTCAGTCCTTGTGTTATTCTGGGTAAAGGAAGGGAGCCTTTTGGCCTCAGTCTGAAGTGGTTGGCAAAGAGACCACCTGAATATTAATAGACAGGGTAGGTCTTAGTCCTTCTTACAAAACTATGCATGTATCCTAATATAGACTTAACACTTTCTGAAGATTTGTACCCAGAAACTCAGTTCTCTAGGCTTATCCAAGTAGTTTATAATCTTTAATTTGGCTATTGGTCATTACACAAGTGTTTTCTCTCTTATTATCATATATGATTTAAAGCAATTTCATTGTCTAAACTTATAACAGTTACAAGAGGAGACCTTTAAACATGAGGTTGTAGTCACCAGGTGCTTGGAGCCACTGTTTTGAGAATGGCTGTCAGCATCCCAAGCTGACACGTATTAGAGATTTCAATTTCTTTACAATACAAGGACGTTTCTGAAATCACACCCTACTGTCATATAGTTATTTCCTTGGATGTCTGAACCACAGCTACTTTATTTTCACTCTCGATTGTAATTTTCCCCTTCATAGCCAAAACAAATGTCACTGTCAATGATGTTAGGGTTTCTCTAAGTCTGAGAAAATGCGAGCATTTTCTTTATGCGGGCTCATAAAGTCATCTCCTGAAAGTGTCTATGTACCTGAAGGCCTGCTCTGTCAGATTTCCAGAGCACAGTGTGCCTCATTCTTGATGTCTAGCCTGAACTCCTATCAGAGTGTGTGGGTAGTGTGCAGTTGTAGTAGCCATGATTTAATCTTTGTAGAGGTACATGGCAAGTGCTAATTTCCAGTTGGTGGGAGCCCTTCAGGGTTAGAACTTTGGCCATGGTTTCAGGGCTTTTCATGAGCCTATGTTCCTTGGTGCTGGGAATGTTCATTCCCAGGTGTGGTGAAGATTTTTGTTGATGGGCCACTCAATGTGCTGTTACTGGACCTGGTCATAAAACAGTATCCAAAATTCTCTGGGCTACCTGTCTTTATTAAATTTTTGTAGTTCATGGAAGTATTCCATTTTTTGCTTCTTCCCATATCTAGAGTTGCACCGTTATCACCACTGATCTCATACAGAACCCAGGTCTCCTCCGTTGCAGGCAGATTCTTTACCAGTTGAGCCCCAAGGAAAGTCCAAGAATACTGGAGTGGGTAGTCTATCCCTGCTCCAGCAGATCTTCCTGACCCAGGAATTGAACTGGTGTCTCCTGCATTGCAGGTGGATTCTTTATCAACTGAGCAGAGTTATAAGAGGACACCTTTAAAAATAAGGTTGTTGTCACCAGATGCTAGGAGCCGTTGTTCTGATATTGGCTTTTGGCATCCCAAATCTCACAGAGCTCAGAAAACCGAAGTTCTTAACAATACAAGGACTTGTCAGAGATCACACCTCTATTGTCACCTAATTATTTCCTAGGATGTCAGAACCACAACTACTCTATTTTGACTTAAAAAAAATTTTTTTGTCTTTGCTTTTCTTCATTCCTGCATGGATTTTTCTCTAGTTGCACTGAGTGGGGACCACTTTCTAGCTCTAGGACACAGGCTCTTCATTGTGGTGGCTTCTCTTATTTCAGAGCACAGTCTGTAGGATGTTCGGGCCTCAGTATTTTTGGTTTTTAGGTTCAGTAGTTGAAGCTCTAAACCCTAGAGCACGCATTCAAAAGTTGTGGTGAATGGGCTTATTTGGCTTATTTTGCCATATGCTTCTGTATGAGATCTTCCTGACCCAGGGATCAAACCTGTGTCTCCAGCGTCTCTGGCATGGCAGAGGGATTCTTTACCACTGAGTCACTAGGGAAGCCATAGGGGGTTAATCTTTGTAGAAGTAGAATGAGCTATATCTACATGTGTGATAAACTTCATTGATCTTTTTGAAATAATACCTATTTACCTTACCAAAATAGCAGAGAATTTTAACAACAAATATAAATCATTTAAAGGCAAAGAAATTTGCATAGTCTGTTATTAAAAGCAGACTTCCAAGAAAACTGTGTTCTCTTAACAAAGAGAGAACCAAATTTCCATCTGGTTTCAATAAACTTGGCCTGAAGGGTTATATAATTGTAACTGATCCTGTGGCTTCCCAGGTAGCACAGTGGTAAATCATCTGCATGGCAATGCAAGAGATGCAGCAGACTTGGGTTAGATCCCTGTGTTAGGAAGATCCCCTGGAGAAGGAAATGTCAACCCACTCCAGTATTCTTGCCTGGAAAATTCAATGGACAGAGAAGCCTGGCAGTCTAAGGTCCATGGGGTCCCAAAGAGTTGGACACAACCAAGCATACACACACACAGTTGATTATATAGGCTCTTTGCTTGCTGAAACTATTATAAGCAGTCTCAAACTGAACTTTTAAAAGGTCTGGGAAAGCCACACCAAGGGCTTGTAATAGATTTTGCTTTCCAGATCTAGGTGAATTCCTCCCTTTTTAAGGTTCCCAAAGTACCTTGAAATTTTATGCACTTGTAAGTGAGATAGCCTTCCTAATTTACCTGATAAGCTGTTGGGAACCTAAGCATTCCCTGTCTCTAGAAAGAGAAGACAGAGAGGAAAAGAGAAATGTTTCAGTTTTGCTTACAAATATATAAGTTGCCAAATTACTGTATAGTTACTTTGAGGGAAAGTTTTCTGTTACAGTTGGAAAACACAAATTTAAATCAGTCATTTTTCAGATGTTGGTGTTTTTCAGTCACTAGTCACTCTTTGTGATCCCATGGGCTGCAGCACACCAGGCTTCCCTGTCCCTCACCATTTCCCAGAGTTTGCCCATGTTCAAGTCCATTGAATTGGTGATGCCATCCAACCATCTCATCCTCTATCGTCCCTTTCTCCTCCTGCCTTCAATCTTTCCCAGCATCAGGGTCTTTTCAAATGAGTCAGTTCTTCACATCAGGTGGCCAAAGTATTGGAGTTTCAGCTTCAACATCAGTCCTTTCCAATGAATATTCAGAATTGATTTCCTTTAGAATGGACTGGTTGAATCTCCAAGGGACTTTCAAGAGTCTTCTCCAATACCACAGTTCAAAAGCATCAATTCTTTGGTGCTCAGCTTTCTTTATAGTCCAACTCTTACGTCCATACATGACTACTGGAAAGACCATATAGCCTTAACTATATGGACCTTTGTCAGCAAAGTGATGTCTTTTCTTTTTTAATACACTGTCTAGTTTTGTCATAGCTTTCCTGCCAAAAAGTGATCATCTTCTAATTTCATGACTGCAGTCACTATCTGCTGTGATCTTAGAGCCCAAGAAGAGGAAATATGTCACTGCTTCCACCTTTTCCCCTTCTATTTGCCATGAAGTGATGGGACTGGATGCCATGATCTTAGTTTTCTTAATATTGAGTTTTAAGTCAGCTTTTTCACTCTCCTCCTTCACCCTCATTAAGAAGTTCTTCAGTTTCTCTTTGCTTTCTGCTATTAGAGTGGTATCATCTGCATATCTGAGGTTGTTGATATTTCTCCCAGCAATCTTGCTCTTCCAGCCCAGCATTTTGCATTATGTGCTCTGCATTTAAAATAAACAGGGTGACTTTAAAGAGCCTTGTACTCCTTTCTCAATCCTGAACCAGTCAGTTGTTCCATACTGTGTTCTAACTGTTGCTTCTTGAACTGCATACAGGTTTCTCAGGAGACAGGTAAGATGGTCTGTTATTCCCATTTCTTAAAGAGTTTTTCACAGTTTGTTATGATCCACACTGTCAAAAGCTTTAGCGTAATCAATGAAAACAGAAGTAGATGTTTTTCTGGAGTTCTTTTGCTTTCTCTATGATTCAGCGAATGTTGGCAATTCTGGTTCCTCTGGCCTTTTCTAAACCCAGCTTGAGCATCTGGAAGTTCTTGGTTCAAGTAATGCTGAAGCCTAGCATGAAGGATTTTGTGTATAACCTTACTAGCATGGGAGATGAGTGCAATTGTCTGGTGGTTTGAACGTTCTTTAGCACTGCCCTTCTTGGGAATTGGAATGAAGACTGACCTTTTCCAGTTCTGCGGCTACTGCTTGGTTTTTCAAATTTACTAATATATTGAGTGGAGTCTTCAATATCATCATTTTTTAGGATTTTAAATAGTTCTGCTGGAATTCCATCACTCCACTAGCTTTATTGGCAGCAGTGCTTCGTAAGGACCACTTGACTTCATACTCCAGAATGTCTGGTTCTGGGTGAGTGACCACACCATCATGGTTTTCTGGGTCATTAAGATCTTTTTTGTACAGTTCTTCTGTATCCTTGCAGAAACCATAAAATGACAACCTTATTCATCAGTTCATTTAATCCTTTTGTTTATATCTCATGAAATCATCAGGTTTTCTACTAGAATTCTCTGATATCTTACCCAGTTCAGTATTACAATCTGAAGGTCAGATACTTGTATTTGTCTAAAAGTCCTTCTTTAAATCTTCTTGAAGAGGAAGCATTTTTCAAAGAGTGAAACCATGAGTGTTCTATAATGACAAAAAGTTTAAGGCATGTTTAACATCTGATTACAATGCAAATGACAAAGTAATTTGGTTATTGCTGTGATATAAAACACTTGCAGATAATAACTAGAATTATGATCGACATTTTAGCAGGACATACAAGAATGTTAGGAGTTCCATATAGTTTTTAGAGAATCTATTTAGTAATAATATTTACCATATGACATAACCTTAGAAGATTTATTACTAATTTGATACTTCCCATGTAATTTACACAGTTTATTATGATTCACACAAAGGCTTTAATGTATGAAGCAAATGTAGATTTTTTTTTTTTTTTACTTCCCTTGCTTTTTCTATGAACCAACAAATGTTGGCAACTTGATCTTTGGTTCCTCTGCCATTTCTAAATCCAGCTTGTACATCTGGAAGTTCTTGGTTCATGTACTGCTGAAGCCTAACTTAAAGGATTTTGAGCATAATCTTGCTAGCATGTGAGTTGAGTGCAATTGATAGTCTCTAATATTCTTTGGCATTTAATTTCTTTGTGATTAGATTGAAAACTGACCTTTTCCAGGCCTGTTGTCATCGATGAGTTTTCCAAATTTCCTGGCATATTGAGTGTAGCACTTTCACCGCATCATCGTTTAGGGTTTGAAATAGCTCAACTGGAATTCCTTCACTTTCCCTAACTTTGTTTGTGTTGTTAATGCTTCCTGAGGCTCACTTGACTTCATATTGCAGGATGTCTAACTCTAGGTGAGTGGTCATACCATCGTGGTTATCTGGGTCATTAAGACTCTTTTATAGTTCTTCTCTGTATTCTTTCCATCTCTTCTGCTTCTGTTAGGCCTTTGCCATTTCTGTCCTTTATTGTGCCCATCTTTGCATGAAATAGTCCCTTGGCACCTCCAATTTTCTTGAATAGATCTCTAGTCTTTCTCATTCTATTATTTTCTCTGTTTTCCTTGCTGTTCTCTGGAACTCTGCATTCAATTGGTTATATCTTTCCCTTTTTCTTTTGCCTTTCATTTCTCTTCTTTTCTCAGCTATTCGTAAGGCCTCCTCAGACAACAACTTTGCCTTCTTACATTTCTTTTTCTTTAGGATGCTTTTCAGACACTCTGTCTACCAGATCTAATCTCTTGAATCTATTTGTCACCTCCATGTGTAAACATAAGGGTTTTGATTTAGGTTATACCTGAATGGCTTATTGGTTTTCCCTACTGTCTTCCATTTAAATCTGAATTTTACAGTAAGGAGCTGATGATCTGAGCTATAGTCAGCTCCAGGTCTTGTTTTTGCTGACTGTATAGAGCATCTCCATCTTTGGCTGTAAAGAATATAATCAATCTAATTTTGGTGTTGACCATCTGGTGATGTCCATGTGTCAAGTTTTCTCTTGCGTTGTTGGTAGAGGGTGTTTTCCATGACTAGTGATAATGAAGGTAGGGAAGCCTGGTGTGCTGCAGTTGATGGGGTCTCAGAGTCAGACATGACTTAGTGACTGAAGAACAATAACAACATGTAATTTAACCTGCCAATCTACTGAATTTAATACTTCCCTTTATGATGTTTCAGGGACCCTCTAAAGCATCCCAAAGTTAGCTAAATGTCAAAGAAGCTTCATTACAATTTGACTTGAGAAGTTTTTTCATAAAAATAACTAAAAGGGTTTGGAACAGTCAGTCAGATAGGGTCACAGGTCACCGTGAGACAGCTATCCATTGAGGTAAAGTAACAATACAAGATTTAAAAGGCAAATACAGAGCAGATCATTTCATAGGTAAAGAACTTAAAATCTGTTATCAAAGTCAGTTCAATATTTTAAAAAATCTTGTCCTCTTAATGAGGTAAAAGCTGAAATTCAAGTTTTGTACCACCTTATTTTTCAAAATTTATTTTCTCAATTAAACTTATTTGAAACTGGCCATGCACAAAACTCTCAGGGTCCCTTTTCTACAAACATTTTTATAACTTTCTATGCTGCTGCTAAGTCGCTTCAGTTGTTTCCGACTCTGTGCGACCCCATAGACGGCAGCCCATGAGGCTCCCCCGTCCCTGAGATTCTCCAGGCAAGAACACTGGAGTGGGTTGCCATTTCCTTCTCCAATGTATGAAAGTGAAAAGTGAAAGTGAAGTCGCTCAGTCATGTCTGACTCTTAGCGGCCTCATGGACTTGTGGCCCACCAGGCTCCTCTGTCCATGGGATTTTCCAGGCAAGAGTGCTGGAGTGGGGTGCCATTGCCTTCTCTGATAACTTTCTATACCATCACTTTATTTTACCATCTGAAAAATCACTCCACAAAAAAAACAGCCAGCTGGGAGTCATTTACTATTTTTCCCCTTAATAATAGATCCCATTTCTCATGCCTTCTTCACTGAAAAGACACACCCTACTTTCCTTAAGCAACCATGAGCTGTCCTTTATTAGCACTCTATATAATAAATTGGTTAAACATAAATCCAAATAATAATTTCTTAAAAAATGTTCTTCTTACAGAAAATAGTGTGGCACTAGCCACATTTATTAATGTGTTTTTGTTTCTTTGTAAAGGAAGCCAGTGTCCAGTAATTAATGTTTCAGTATCTTATTTTATTTAGCAATGGTCTCACTTTTCAATAGACTTCCTTCATGTAACTCTATTTAGCACAGCTCTAAATTTTAAGTGTCAAATACTTGAAGAGATTGTTAAGTAGACATTCCTAGACATTCCTAAAACTTATTCCCAAAAAGTTCACCTAAAGCTCTTATTTGTATTTTTTTCCTTAAAATTTCTTCATATTGAGTTACTTTCCCTTGCTGACAAATTTGTAACAGATAAAACAAGATTTTATTTAGCTTATATTAAACCTTGGCATAATAAGATGTGTTATACTTAAGGCTGATGATTCTAAGGTATGTCTATACTAATTAGATTAACAAACTTACACAGTCATATTCAATATTTCCCAGTTCACATGAACCTGAAATTTATTTAGCTTAGTTTATCTTGCATTTAGAATTTGTTGATTTGTAAGCACTTACATTTCTTTAAGCCAGTTAAATAGAGCTCCTTTACAAAATAACTTCTTGAACCTGCTCCTTTGTGACTCAAGGATGCCTGGGAGATTTCAAATTTTCTACAAAGAGGAGGCAGGGGACACAAGTGGGCTTTTACATTATACTAGGTGGTGTCAGCACCGAGCACAGGAGGAACAGGGTTATGCTTGGTTTCAACTTCAGATTCTAAAGTGTCCAAATTTTCTGCCATTTTCATTGTGTGTGAACATAGCAACTAAATAAGTACTTAAGAATTTTGGCTACTTTATTATGTGGTGGGAAATGAATAGAACTATAGCGCGTGTGTGTATAGCTGTGTGTGATGGGGGGGTGGATTCTGTAGAAAACACACATGAAACGCTGTAATAGAAAAAATAAGTCATAAAGTATGGAGTGTCAAAGGCATGAAAACTTACCAAGTATGTCACATTTTTATTGTGTTTTAGAGTCTGAAATGCACTTTACAATTTTTAAAACAGATGAACTAATGCCCAAAGAGTTGTTTTTTTTTTTTTTTTTCCACATGTTCTATGTCACATATGGTAGCTAAGTGAAAAGAATCAAAGCCAGAATCTGGAAACCTTGACAGCTTGGCTGAGCTCTTTCTGTCTCACCAAGGTGCTCTCCTGAAGCTTTTTCCTACCTCAGAATGTTGCAGAGAAGTATAAGCTGCAAAGTTCTTGCCTCCCCCTGTCCACTAGCTTTAAGTCATTATATGAGACTGAAGTAAACAAAGGCAGGCTGGACTTGGAAAGACATGGAAAGACCATTTCTCCTTTCCTTAGCTCATTCATTTCAGAAGCCCATGCCATGTTAGTTTGCTTGTCCCTCCATTCACTTGCAAACCACAAGCTTTATGTGCTCAAATAAATACAATTTTGATGATGAATTTACATATTTCCCCCTCTGAACCTAAAAAGTGTCTTTCACATTGGTTGACTTCAAATCAGTATGGTCAAGTCATTATTATGGGCTGATCAACTCCTTTTCTCCATTGCTTTTCCCTTCTCTTCTTTTCACAGCTATTTGTAAGGCCTCCTCAGAAGCCATTTTGCTTTTTTGCATTTCTTTTCCATGGAGATGGTCTTAATCCCTGTCTCCTGTACAATGTCATGAAACTCCATCCATAGTTCATCAGGCACTCTATCAGATCTAGTCCCTTAAATCTATTTCTCACTTCCACTGTATAATCATAAGGGATTTGATTTAGGTCATACCTGAATGGTCTAGTGGTTTTCCCTACTGTCTTCAATTTAAGTCAGAATTTGGAAATAAGGAGTTCATGATCTGAGCCACAGTCAGCTCCCGGTCTTGTTTTTGCTGACTGTATAGAGCTGAGGAGAGCGAAAAAGTTGGTTTAAAGCTCAACATTCAGGAAACTAAGATCATGGCATCTGGTCCCATCACTTCATGGCAAATAGATGGGGAAATAGTGTTAGACTTTCTTTTTAGGGGGTCCAAAATCACTGCAGATGGTGACTGTAGCCATGAAATTAAAAGATGCTTACTCCTTGGAACAAAAGTTATGACCAATCTAGATAGCATATTCAAAAGGAGAGACATTACTTTGCCAACAAAGGTCTGCCTAGGCAAGGCTATGGTTTTTCCAGTAGTCATATATAGATGTGAGAGTTGCACTGTGAAGAAAGCTGAGCACCGAAGAACTGATGCTTTTGAACTGTGATGTTGGAGAAGACTCTTGAGAGTCTCTTGGACTGCAAGGAGATCCAACCAGTCAATTCTAAAGGAGATCAGTCCTGGGTGTTCATTGGAAAAACTGATGCTAAAGCTGAAACTCCAGTACTTTGGCCACCTCATGCAAAGAGTTGACTCATTGGAAAACACTCTGATGCTGACAGGGATTGAGGGCAGGAGGGGAAGGGGACGACAGAGGATGAGATGGCTGGATGGCATCACTGACTCAATGGACATGAGTTTGGGTGAACTCTGGGAGTTGGTGATGGACAGGGAGGTGTGGTGTGCTGTGATTCATGGGGTTGCAAAGAGTCAGACATGACTGAGTGACTGAACTGACTTAATAGAGCTTCTCCATCTTTGGCTGCAAAGAATATAATCAATCTGATTTCGGTGTTGACCATCTGGTGATGTCCATGTGCAGAATCTTCTCTTGTGTTGTTGGAAGAGAGTGTTTGCTATGACCAGTGAGTTCTCTTGGCAAAACTCTATTAGCCTTTGCCCTGCTTCATTCCATATTCCAAGACCAAATTGGCCTGTTACTCCAGGTGTCTCCTGACTATCTACTTTTGCATTCCAGTCCCCTATAATGAAAAGAACATCTTTTGGGGGTGTTAGATCTAAAAGGTCTTGTAGGTATTCATAGAACCATTCAACTTCAGCTTCTTCAGCATTACTGGCTGGGGCACAGACTTGGATTACTGTGATATTGAATGATTTGCCTTGGAAATGAACAGAGATCATTCTGTCATTTTTGAGATTGCACCCAGGTACTGCATTTCAGACTCTCTTGTTGACCATGATGGCTACTCCATTTCTTCTAAGGGATTTCTGCCCACAATAGTAGATATAATGGTCATCTGAGTTAAAATCACCCATTCCATTCCATCTTAGTTCGCTGATTCCTAGAATGTTGATGTTCACTCTTGCCATCTCCTGTTTGACCACTTCCAGTTTGCCTTGATTCATGGATCTGACATTCCAGGTTCTTATGCAATATTACTATTTACAACATCGGACCTTGATTCTATCACCAGTCCCATCCACAACTGGGTATTGTTTTTGCTTTGGCTTCATCCCTTCATTCTTTCTTGAGTTATTTCTCCACTGATCTCCAGTAGCATATAGGGCACCTACTGACCTAGGGAGTTCCTCTTTCAGTATCCTATCATTTTGCCTTTTCATACTGTTCATGGGGTTCTCAAGGCAAGAATACTGAAGTGGTTTGCCATTCCCTTTTCCAGTGGACCACATTCTATCAGACCTCTCCACCATGACTTGTCCGTCTTGGGAAGTCCCATGCAGCATGGCTTATAGTTTCACTGAGTTAGACAAGGCTGTGGTCTGTGTGATCAGACTGGCTAGTTTTCTGTGGGATTATGGTTTCAGTGTGTTTACCCTCTGTGCCCTCTCACAATACCTACTGTATTACTTGGGTTTCTCTTACCTTGGACATGGGTTATCCCTTCATGGCTGCTTCAGCAAAGCACAGCCGCTGCTCCTTATCTTGGATGAGGGTTATCTCCTCACAGCTGCCCCCCTTGACCTTGATCATGGAGTAGCTCCTCTTGGCCCTCCTGCGCCCGTGCAGCCGCTGCTCCTTGGAGAAAAGGAAAGATATTCCCATCTGAATGCAGAGTTCCAAAGAATAGCAAGGAGAGATTAAAAAGCCTTCCTGAGCGATCAATGCAAAGAAATAGAGGAAAACAACAGAATGGGAAAGACTAGAGATCTCTTCAAGAAAATTAGAGATACCAAGGGAACATTTCATGCAAAGATAGGCTCGATAAAGGACAGAAATGATATGGACCTAACAGAAGCAGAAGATATTAAGAAGAGGTGGCAAGAATACACAGAACTGTACAAAGAAGATCTTCACAACCAAGATAACCACGATGGTGTGATCACTCACCTAGAGCCAGACATCTTGGAATGTGAAGTCAAGTGGGCCTTAGAAAGCATCACTACAAACAAAGCTAGTGGAGGTGATGGAATTCCAGTTGAGCTATTTCAAATCCTGAAAGATGATGCTGTGAAAGTGCTGCACTCAATATGCCAGCAAATTTGGAAAACTCAGCAGTGGCCACAGGACTGGAAAAGGTCAGTTTTTATTCCAATCCCAAAGAAAGGCAATGCCAAAGAATG
>SJYA01006726.1:0-22744 GCA_006410615.1 Neotragus moschatus
CTGACCTTTTCCAGTCCTGTGGCCACTGCTGAGTTTTCCAAATTTGCTGGCATATTGAGTGCAGCACAGACACTGATATTCAGAGGTTGTTCATTTCAGAAGCTGGTATTAATTATTCTCACACAAGTCTCAAAACTGTTACTCATTCTTCCTGTTGATGCAAGAAAAGAAACAGGCACTTTGTAATTTATTTACACACATATTTGTATTTTGACTCTGCCCGGTCTAGGCTGCTGCACAGTCTCTCTCTCGTGGCAGAGAGCGGGGGCAGCTCATTGCGGTGCCTTCTCCTGTTGTGGGCGTAGGCTCCAGGCACTGGGCTCAGTAGTTCGGGCTCTCAGACTCTCGAGCGCTGGCGCAGTAGTTTGGCAGACGGGCTTGGCTACCCGTCTGCATGTGGAATCCTCCTGGACCAGGGATCGAACTTGTGACTCCTGTACGGGCAGGTGCATTCTTACCCACTGCACCGTCAGGGAAGCCCCAGAAATACACATGTTTACTCATTTTTTACAGTTTAAATTTTAGGAATATGAGGGGATTCCCATTGACCCACTCTTGCCTTAAGAGAGATTTGTCTCAGTGAGATTAGATCAAGTCTAATCTGATACCAGTTTTGTTAGATACAGTTCTCAGGGCAGAACGCCATTATTAGACCAGACATTAGGGAATTGAAAGTAAAGTTTGTTTTACAACAAGATGTTAGCAGTTAAGATCAGATAAGTCTTCATGAGTGCATGTTCCTTCATGTGACTGTATTTTATATGAATATGTTTACATGGACAGTCTTAGACTATCCAATCACTAAATATCAAAAAAAAATAAAGAATTAGTTTCTGTGGCCACATTAACTTTGTACATTCTTTAATTCCATATTTAAAGATATAGCATGTTTTACTAGATTCTGTACTTTTCTATCAAAATTTTGGAATAATATAGACATTGCTCTCATTGGCCTCTTAGGTGAGGGCTCTAAACAAAATTCAGTCACAGAAGTTATTCAGTGTGGTTTGTTAGCGGCTGAAACGTACAAAGTCAGTATTTGCTATTGTTGTTTGCCAGAAATTATCATTCGTCCCCCTTGGAAGTTAACTCCCCACAATAATCAAAACCAGAAATTGACATGCTGAAGACTTAGGACCCCGTATGAATCATGGGATTCTGATCTTGTTGATAGGAACTCGGTTACACACGCAGGTGTTCCAGTTCAATGAGATGGCATTTCACATAACCGCTTCTATAGGTTCTAAAGTTTGTCTCTGTGTCCTTTACGTTTTACGTGGAGAGACTTCAGCTGTCACAGCCTCTCTCAATCCTTATGTGCAGAGTTGGGTTACTAGCTCCACTCGTTAGTAAAGATTTAGCAGTCTTGCTTGTCTCTACAATTGTAGAGATACCAATTCTGCACCAGGGCAGCCTNCGATCTTGTTGATAGGAACCCGGTTACACACGCAGGTGTTCCAGTTCAATGAGATGGCATTTCACATAGCCGCTTCTATAGGTTCTAAAGTTTGTCTCTGTGTCCTTTACGTTTTATGTGGAGACACTTCAGCTGTCACAGCCTCTCTCAATCCTTATGTGCAGAGTTGGGTTACTAGCTCCACTTGTTAGTAAAGATTTAGCAGTCTTGCTTGTCTCTACAATTGTAGAGATACCAATTCTGCACCAGGGCAGCCTTGCAAGTTGCTTCGGTAGAACTAGGCAGGGAATATATATCCTTTTATAAATTAAGGAATAAATTACTATCTCAACATGTTGAGACTTGGTTAAGTGCTATCTGTGAGAGGGAACAAGCAAACCAAAGCTACAGGATACCCAACTTATTGGTCACCAAACACGAAATGCAGCCCGTGGACCATGCCCCTTGTATAACGGCTGCTAACTAAATGTAAAGGTCATCTCCCGTTTTGACCTAACATTATGATAAAAAAAAACGTGAACCCGTGCTTTTAAAAATAACTCCTCTGGCACTGAGAGGGACAGAAGAGAGAAAAAAGTATAAGAAAGCAGAGTCATAAGTTCCACTGCTCTTCCTGCCAATATATACAAACCGACTTCCAGAACACAGCTCATTTACATGCCTGTTTATTTTGCTTTCATGGCTGTCTAGAAGCCGAGACCTTTCTCTTTCTGTACACTGAGACAAAGAGATGTGAAGATAAACCTGGACGCGGCTGAGCTCCCTGCAACGTCTTCAACCTTCCCATCCCCACCTTGGCGAATGCCCTTATCACCGAGGGGCTTTGTTGTCTGTGTAGACGGGTTACCAAAGATTTGGAGAGCATCCTCTGAGTTCTTTTGTTTATTAATATCAGATTGGAATTTTTTGCCCTAAGAGTTACAAATCCTGCTCCGTTTTAGGAAGATTTGCAGTAGGTGGAAGGGACATGGAAGGGACATAGCAGGGACGAAATCGTTTCACAGGAACAGAAGCTTGGAATTGGCGGGGCTTGTGGAGAAGGTCACAGCACCCCTGAGCCGCAGGGGATGCAGAGAGGTGGAGGCTGATGGGTTTCTGTCCCCACTGTTGTTAACAAGCACTCTGCATCAGGGATGGCTCCAAGCACCTTGTAACCACAAGCGTATTGGATCCTAGCAACAAGTCCTGTGAGGTGGGGACTGTTGCTCTCCCCATTGTACAGATGAAGCTCAGGAGGCTCANCGCAGGGGATGCAGAGAGGTGGAGGCTGATGGGTTTCTGTCCCCACTGTTGTTAACAAGCACTCTGCATCAGGGATGGCTCCAAGCACCTTGTAACCACAAGCGTATTGGATCCTAGCAACAAGTCCTGTGAGGTGGGGACTGTTGCTCTCCCCATTGTACAGATGAAGCTCAGGAGGCTCAGAGAATTTACCACACTTGTCTGAGGCCACACAGCGTCTTCGTGAAATGCCCTGCTTTGAGCCCAGAGGCTGTAGTCCTTGACGCCTCTGTTCTTCCACCCCTGTGTGCCCACTCCCCGTCTTCCTGCCCCCGTGAAGCTCCCGCTCTGTGAGCTGGGCGCTGTTTTCCTCCTCGGATTTAAGCCTTTCCTTGAGCAGGTTTCTCTCCCCCCACTGAGTTCCTGTCATCCCTGTGAGGATGGAGGTGCTGATTCCTTAGACCCGGCATCAGGCTGGCCTTCCTTCTAAGGGGTTCTCAGAAATGGAGTCTTTCCCTGGAACCAGTTCTCTCTCTGACAGCACGCTTTTCTCTTCTTGGGTCGCTGGTTTCTCTCTCCCACTCTGCTTTTGAGTGACTGCCTTCAGTTGCCATTGCGTCTTTTAGAGCCCGTCAGGGGCTAATTTCTCTGTTCTCACCCCGCCTCCTCCCTTCCTCTCTTAAAATGAATGGCAGCGGTTTGAGTGGAGATGGAAAACCCTTAGAGGAAGTAACAACACGGAGGCCCAGCACTGCCTCCACGAGGGAGGAAAATTCCCTGGGGATAGATTTATGTTTTTCAAGAAGAAGCCTGCATATAGGCTTCCCTGGGCATCCAGTGGTTAAGACTCTACACTGTCAGCGCGGAGGGGCATGCGTTCCATCCCTGATCTGGGAACTAAGATCCCGCATGCCACTCGGCTTGACCAGGAAAAATAAGAAATGTCCACATAAATCTCTACAAACTCAGCCTTGAACACAAGGCAGAGCAAGACTTGAAAAAGCGCTTAAATGTGCATAACCAACCACCAGTGCGCAGAGTGGTTCATCCTAGGATTGCTCTGCTGAAACGTAAGCTTGGCGGCGAGATGGGTGCTGCGTGCTTTGGGGGTCCCTAGCCAGGTCACATGCGTGCCCTGGAAGAGGAATGCCGTGAACAAAGTGCTGTCAATTTGCTGTAGAAGCAACAGTTCCCCAAGGGCTTCCAAATAAAACAGGCATCTATTCTCCAGGTCGGCAGCTCCTTATGTTCACGGTACTTTGTACCACTGCAGACCCTCAAGTAAATGGAACACCTTCCTTGGCGTTTTATTGCCCTTTAAATGGATGCGTCCAAACGGCCTGAACCCTCACGGTCTGGCCACCCCTGATCTATCTCCTGTCGTCCTTTGATCCGTCCCATCTGCAAACTCCTGATCTGTCCCGTGCCCCCCTTGAACTCCATGACTCCTCTGTATTTTAACTCCTCTCTCATTCTTCATAGTCCACCGGGCTTTTATCTTTGCACTCACTCTTCCATCCTTTTGGAATTCGTGCTCCTAACCTTGCCTCTGCACCATTTTTCACGCAGCTACTTCCACTCATCAGCCTGGGTCTTATCTAACCCTCGGGAGCTTTTCCACCCAGCCCCTCTCTACAGGAATCAGGTGCCTGGAGTATGTTTTTCCTCTCAGAGGTTTATCCCACACGAGCACTTAATTGGTCAAGACACTCTTCAAAAAGAAGAGTTTTTAATACGCGTGCCGGGACAGCAGGTGTAAGTCAGGCGTGCCCAGGGAAAGCTGGCCTGCCTCGTCAATTACTTTGGCATTTCTCGAGTTACTTATTTCCCCCACCGTTGATAACTTACAGAAATGGAAGAACCGTCGCGTGTACGTTGTTTTCTCATTTGCTGCGTCTCACTGCTTGATGCGTGATTGGAGCTCAGAAGTAATTGACTCTTGTATGTAACAGCAAATATGTAAAATATGCAGACAGCATAGTAAAGTAACGTATTTATAAACAAGTGTTTCCTAGCAAAACACACAATAATCTGTGTCTGTTCCTGCTGTCCGTCAGACAGTGAGCTGGCCACCGTAAACAGGTTCTGGGTTTTGTGGCCCTCATCTCTGGGTGAGGGTGACGAGGCACAAAGAGGTCCAGTGAAGCGAAGATTCAGCCTCGTCAGTCAGACACTTAACCACGGGTCCAGCTGTGCGGTCTGGTTTTTGCCAGCCTCCTTGGCAGTTGCCAAGAGTCATCTTAACATGCTATTCTCTTTGAATTGTCTCCATTGGGCCCAGTAGTCAATACAGGTCATTATTCATGTGACTTACAGGGCGGAACCTGAGGAGAATACAGAAACAAACAAAACAATCCACGCTGTAAGGTTGGGGAGATGTTGGGAGATGTGTATAAGAGACAGGGAGGGGCATGCGTTCCATCCCTGATCTGGGAACTAAGATCCCGCATGCCACTCGGCTNCAGTGAGCTGGCCACCGTAAACAGGTTCTGGGTTTTGTGGCCCTCATCTCTGGGTGAGGGTGACGAGGCACAAAGAGGTCCAGTGAAGCGAAGATTCAGCCTCGTCAGTCAGACACTTAACCACGGGTCCAGCTGTGCGGTCTGGTTTTTGCCAGCCTCCTTGGCAGTTGCCAAGAGTCATCTTAACATGCTATTCTCTTTGAATTGTCTCCATTGGGCCCAGTAGTCAATACAGGTCATTATTCATGTGACTTACAGGGCGGAACCTGAGGAGAATACAGAAACAAACAAAACAATCCACGCTGTAAGGTTGGGGAGATGTTGGGGGGGGGAGAGGGAGAAACCCCTGAAAAACTAGACTGGAGATGTTGGGGGGGGGAGAGGGAAAAACCCTTGAAAAACTAGACGGGATGTGTTTGAATGAGAGTCTCTCTGGCCAGGAATGGTCAGTTTGGACCCAGCTAGTTGACATGCTGCATAGAATTTGCACAGATACTGTGTAGCTTCTGACCTTGAACATCACCAGCACGGCTCTTAATGAGTTTCCAGCTGAAGGGTCGTTCGTGTGATCTGTGGGACAATTCTGCACCCGAGCCGATATTTCTCTTTCTCCTCGTCAGTCTCGAAGGTGAGCTAAGTTCCCAGAGACTCTTAAGAGACCGAAACAGTGGCCTTTGTGTCAAATGCCTTCTGCCTTTGTAGCTTCTAAGTGGAGCAGCTTTCAACACACAGGGACCCTGTTCTCCTTTCTCTTTCTAGTTTGTGTGGAATGGAACTCACGCTCTGATCTAAGACAGAATACATAGCTCAAGCCTCTGCCCTCCTGTGTCACTCAGCATAGCTGTGTGGGTTCCATGCATTAGAGCTGCTTTTGGCTTTTCATCTTTCTTCATATATCATGCCTTCCCATTGTAGCACGTTATAACCTGATTTGGAGAAACCATGATTGTCCTCTGGTGCCAAGAATAACCAGCAAGGCTCGAAATACCAATCTGATACTATCCCAGGGTAAGCTGAGTTGGAAACTGAATACAACTGAACCCATAGCCCTTTTAGTCTCAGGGGAATATGGCGGAGGTCATGGCGGGGGCAGGGGCGTCCTCACAATGTCCCATAAGTAAGACTTTGCCCATAGAGCTGGTAGTTAGAGGGCGGTTTTGGTCATTCAACATCAGTGCTTCACAACTTCTAGGGTGCTTGCCAAGTGTGTGAATCCTCATGCTTTTCTGCTGGAAAACTGAATGAAATAGAACATATTGAAAAATAAATGACGGAGTTGAGAGTTCTGCAGTATTTTTCAAGGATTGGGGTTATAGGTCAGAGCCCATATTACTTTTTAAAGAATTCTACTTTAAAACCTATTGAGATATTTTAATTATATTAGAGACTCAATAGCCATTTAAGGACCAATTTTAGGGCTTCCCTTATAGCTCAGTTGGTAAAGACTTTGCCTGCAGTGCCGGAGACCCAGGTTCGATTCCTGGGTTGGGAAGATCCCCTGGAGAAGGAAATGGCAACCCACTCCAGTAATCTTGCCTGGAGAATCCCATGGACAGAGGAGCCTGGCAGGCTACAGTCCACAGGGTTGCAAGAGTTGGACACGACTTAGCGACTAACCTCCTCCCCCAACTCCCAATTTTAAGTCACTGGAGGTTTATTATTCTTTCCAAAACAAGTTTTTATTTTGCTATAAATTTTAATTATAATCTTTGTTTTAAATCTTAAGATGTTGGAGTGTATGTCATCATAAGTGGATTTTGTTTTTATTGTTGTTTTGTCAAAAGAGGGACATAGGAATTCTTAAATTTTTAATTTAAGCTTAACAAACAGTCAATCCTAAAGGAAATAAGTCCTGAATATTCATTGGAAGGACTGATGCTGAAGCTGAAACTCCCAACACTTTGGCCACCTAATGCGAAGAACTGATTCATTGGAAAAGACTCTGAAGCTGGGAAAGATTGAAGGCGGGAGGAGAAGGGGACGACAGAGGATGAGATGGTTGGATGACATCACTGACTCGATGGACATGAGTTTGAATAAGCTCTGGGAGCTGGTGATGGACAGGGAAGCCTGGCGTGCTGCAATTCATGGGGGTGGCAAGGAGTCGGACACGACCAAGCAACTGAATGGAAAGAATAAAGGGAACTCTCCAGATATTCTCTTTGGTGCTCTGATTTCATGAGCTTTCTCTCTTCGCACAAAGTTACTGAACCCTTCAGGCAAAATTTTCCAATTATTAATAGAGTAGTAGTAGTATTTCTCGTTTCTGGAAATCCAAGGTATCCGTAGATGTTCAGACATATTTGGATGTTGACCAGAAGCAAACAATTACACTCCATGTAAGTGTATTCTTACTCACTTAACGCAACTAACATGAAATTTATCATCTGCAAACAAAACAACATGAAAGCAAAGCAAAACAAAAATGGCCGTGGTTAAGTCTTTCGTGCATGAGAAGCACACCGGAGAGCTTAGGACTCAGGGGTAAATGAGGTGTAATTCCTAAACTGGCAGACTTTGCAGTCTGGTGGCTGAACAGAGATGATGAAATAGCTGTCATCTGGCGCAGCGTGCTCTGCAGGGGCATCCCCGAAGGCTCGGCGGTGAAGAGTCCACCTCCAGCGCGAGAGACGCAGGCTCAGCCTGTGGTTTGGGAAGATCCCCTGGAGAGGGAAATGGCAACCCACTCTAGTACTCTTACCTGGAGAATCTCATGGACAGAGGAGCCTGGCTGGCTGCAGGCCATGGGATCACAAAGCGTCAGAGATGACTGAAGCGGCTAAACGACAACTTGTTCTAAGATGAGACAGACAGAGGGTTCTGTGAGAACACTGGTAATGAAGTGGTCGATTTCTCTGAGGGAGTCTTCCAAGACTCCAGAGTTATAGAGGAAAGATAAACTTTGAGTTAGGTATTAGAGGATGAGTAGATTCTCCAGGTAGTCCGTGAGGCAGGCCATTCCAGGGAGTGGGAAGAGGTCCCCTGAACATGTTGGGAAGATGGGAAGTCCTCCATGGACAGGACACAGAGCAGAGGGTCGGGAGGGCGGATCTCGGCAGGAGCACTTGTGCCACGGTGGGAGGCATTGCCCTCGGGGCTCCTCCCACGTCAGGGGTGGTGGACTAGTGAAGAGCCACCGACCTGAGAACTGCTGCGTCCGTGCAAGTCCTGATTCTGCCAGCGGGGGAGTCTCCCTCGAGGCGAGTTCTTCACCTTCCTCCTCTCCCGAACGAGATGGTTCCTGCAGCATGAAAATTCTGCTCTTTAGATTGAGGATAATGTTTCATCTGAAGAAATACGAAGTTAGAAAAATGAGCTTTGTTTGCCCCTGAAACTAGGAATACGTTTAATTCCTAGTCTACTGGCAGTTGCGTCAGCTTATAAATAGAACTGAATTTACATGGTGTAGTCAAGCAGAAGACTTGACGTATAGGCTGACGACCTACAAATACCCTCAGCGAAATGTTACAGATGAAGAATGGGACATCGCATCCTCGAAAATTGGTAAGGGAAAGAAATAATGGCCCGAGACGAAGGACAGGGCTGTTTTTTTCAGACCAGACTGAAAAGCCCATCTAATCTCCAGGAGCATCTGGGCTGTATTGCAGACTCCCTCGAGGGGTGGGGAAGGGCTCCTCTAGACGCCTGAGCGCAGGCAGGTGAGCTCTTGACCCGTGGAAGAGGAGGGGGTGCCAAAGGACCACGCTGGCCAGGGCAGGGACCTGCGGGCTGGGGTGGGGCAGCAGTGGGCTTCGAGAAGCTGAGAGCTGATCCTGGCTCACTGGTTTCCGGCTTGCCACCGCAGCAGGCACCCAGGGCCTTGCTGTCTTTTAGGGAAGAACCCCTGCCTCGACCTCTGCTGTGTACTTGGCGGGGCCGTACGGCTCCCCACACACGGGGAGCTCTGGGAGGGAGAGAGGGCATGCTGGCCTGTGTCAGACACCAGGCACTGCAGGCTGCGGGGCGCTCTTTAGCTAACAGGATCCCGATTCAATCTCCGAGCAGTCTTCGCAAGTAAGCAGCGTGTAATTTTGGTGATCTCTCCTTTGTTTAAAACGAAGGACCTGAAGCTCAGAAAGGATGACAGAGCTCTGGCCCAAAGTAAGGGCCAGAGTCAGGCTTTGAACCTGCCATTCTCTGGTTCCCAAGGCCGTGCCCGGTTGCGACTTCCTGGGAGAGGCTTGTCACCAACTCTCTGTCAGGTGGGTTCCCCGCTGGGGCAGTGCTTGTCAACTGCTGGAAGATTTCCTCAACAGAAACGGGCCGTTCGAATCTGCTCCTGCAGGTGGTAGGGGATACGGCCTGTAATGGCTGACACATGACCAGCGGAAGGGTGTCCATTTTTCTTTCTTTCTTCAGTTAAGGCTCTGATTGGATCCAGCTGTTCTTTGATGCAGAGGCCAAAAGACCCCAATATCCTGCTCTTTGTTTCCTGGAAGTTATTGGCTATTGTTAGCCACGGAGGCCGGGTTGGAAGCCCTAAGGACCTGAAAGCTCGGTGCGCGGTTGGTGGGGAGTGAGGTCGGGGAGCAGCAGTGATGATGCCATTTCAAGGCGGAGCCTCTGTTTCAGGTCGGACCCGAGCCACGTGTGGACCCCCGGGGCCATCATCTGTAAACAGACCTCAGCAGAGACGCCAGCTAGACTCTGTTCATCTTTCACTTGGAGCAAATAACAATGTCATGATCCTAACAGTAATTCTCGTGATTATCGAGTCATCTCTGAATGCTCAACGTGGAGCTCGGCTGTTCATGCACACCATCATTATCATTTAAATCTCTAACATTTAGTGAGCACTTCTTACATACGTGCTCTTGTACTAAGGGCTTCAGCCTTCGCTGTCCTGTAAGGTAAATGTTAGTACAGTCTTCATTTTTAAGGCAAAGAAATTGAGCCCTAGGTTAACCAGCTCTTAAAATACACCATGATTAGCTAATAACAGGAGCAGGGGGGACCAGGATAGAAATGTCTACTGAGATTCTCAAAGGGCTAGAAAGCAGCTGCAGGAGGATTAAAAATGAAGGGACAGCAAGGAGCACAGTTTTTGAGAGGCCTGAGCAGTGTGCCCGCCTCTTGTACCGTGCCAGCCCTAACTGCTTTTAGTGCCTCTTTATCTCCTGGTTTTGCAACCAGAGGGGGCTGACCATTTGAACTGGCGCAGCCTTAGATATGTCTAGAAAAGGGATCCCCAAATTTCCTACTAAATCGGAACTCTGTTGAGGTGAGCAGGCTTGGGCTTTGTCAAGCAATATACCTTTATGGGTTAGCTTGGTTAGAGGAAGAAACTCACTGGCAATCGAACTTGGAACTCAGAAGGGGTTTTCGTCTTGCAAATGTCAGACGTGATAGAGGGCTGCTGCTGAGTCGCTCCCCTTTCCAAGGACCAGCGGCATAATCCCCAGCGGAACAATGAGCCGCAGCCCGCTGGCGCCCACAGAGCTCACACAATGGGCAGATGTCCGAACTCCACTGGCCAGGGCCCAGATGCAAACAATAGAGCCGCGGCCAGCTCCTGCTGAAGAGAGCTGCTGAAGCCATGGTACTGCCTTGGCCAGCCAAAAATGCAGTAGGAGACCACAGTCATCCACAGTACTCTCACTTCATCAAGAAGGAGGCCTGGAGGGGTGGGGGCCGTCGGGGGAGCTTACGTTCTCGGTGGAGTCTGAGGGAAAGTGCCCCAAGATGCTGCCTCTCTGCCTCTGGGATGATGGGATGCCCCAGTTTGAGGAAACACGGGGGCTTACTCCCTGTAGGGTTGGGACTCCATGAAATTAACTGGTCCCAAGTAAGAGTGAGGCCCCCCTCACTGCCAGCCTGGGACCCTCACGATCTTTGGTCTTCTCCAGACTCACTCTTTGTTGTAAAGGAGCTCTTTTTTAATGGAGGAAGTGCAGAGAGGTAGCCTTGGGAAGGAAGTTTTTGTTAAACTCCCCCCAGTCATCAGTTATTTTATGCCTTAAAACTGCCGCGTGTTAAAGGACCATAATGACACTGGATTACCTAACCAGATCCTGTTCCATGTCCTCTGAGATGGACGCAGAGTCCAAAATTCAGTATGAGCGCCTTTTACAGCTCCTAGAATTCTGTGTATTTGTGTGTTTACATCAAGTGGTACTTTAATATGTATCGTCTTCCCGCAAGGTAAATAAAGCGGGGGTTGGTTTCCCTCTTTTATAGGAAAGATCAGTGATGAAATAACTTGCAAAGGACAGATCACAGTGAGTGAGCATCGGAACTGGGAATTTTAATCCCGTCTCCGGGCTATAGGCCCCCTTTGCTCTCTGCACAGCTCCTCTCTGTGTGGACCCCCTCCTGTTCTCTACCACTCTGCTCCATTAACAGGCTCAGCCTTAGCCCTGACACCCATAAACAGGAGGAGAGTGACGAGGCCTAGGGAAAACCATGTTTGTTAAATTCACCTGGAGCCAAGCAACAATTTTTGCTTTCTTGGGTATATTAACTCTGGGCACAAACCATTTGTCCAGGAGGAGCAATTTGCTTTTAACTTCATGGAGAGGGGGTGGTTATTTTCTAAGGCATGTTTAGAGGTGACTTTTCTCCAGTGAATAAAACTCTGTCAGTCACACTAAGACAGCAAGAACTACAAGGTACAGATGCTTTTGGCTGTGTGGGATCAAAAACATATAAACAGAAAAAAATCACATTTAGTAATTTAAAAGAGGTTTTCTTAGAGCCACTGAATATCTACACACAGTTCCCTTGGGACATAACTCCAAAAGCTAAGAAGACTTTTGCTAAATGAGGGGAAAATAAAACAGAACAACTCCCCCTAAACTTTGGGAAGACTCCAGCCAAGCCTAGATTTGGAATGGGTTCTAAACCTGGCAAAAAAAAAGCACTCACCCATCCCTACTGGAAATCTCTCCAGAGAGTCAGTTCCAGCTTTCCAAAAACTTGCAGCCCAAGTATGTTTGGCTCCACATCTAAACCTTTGTAATATTTGACATCTATTAGAAATTACCAAGTCAACTCCAGAAACCTAAAATCGAGCTGAACTCGGATGGGTGGGTGAAGGCAAACCCGTAAGACGGCCATGCAGCTTAAGTGAACACGAAACCTGGCCTGAAAGCCCACGGGCAGGCTCACTCACACTCTTGGCATGGGCTCAGGGTCTTTGGAGGTATTCACGAGGAAGAAGAGGGACATCTTGGTTTTCTCTCCTAATCCGTTGCTTCCACACAGCTACTAGATTCTGTGACCTCAAAGGAGCTCTTGAAACTAGGATAACAATGGCCCCACTGAAAGCAGAGTTCTTTAAAAACAAGGTGATAATTTTTCCTAATCTGACTTAACCCAGTGGAGCTGGAAACAGAATAAGTGAAGGTCTACTTTGACTTCACCGAGAGACTGACAGCTTTTAGGCTGGGGAAACCCAGATAAAGAAAAGACGGAAAAGCACTTACAGACCAGATCAGGTATTAATCCAATCTGGAACTCTCTAGAGAGCAGAGAGGAAGCGGCCAGCTAGAGGGGTCTGGTCTGGCCTAAAAGCCGAGACGCCCCTTGGAGCAGCTGACGGGCACCTCGCGTGGTGAGCTGCTGCTCGTTCTTGAGACTGCTGCTTGTGGGAGAGCTGCCTACCCACTGCGTCTCTCCTAAGCTTTGGGGGCTGTGTAACCTTACAGCTTGTTTGTCAAGGTCAAGGCTCACGGACAAGCTGTCTAAGAAGTAACCTACCCTGTGTCCACTGGAGGCAGCAGGAAGTGGCTGGAAACGCCGTGCGCCCGGCCCCCGAGCGTTCTGCCACCTAAATAGCAGCGTGCCCTTGAGGTAGATCATTTCTCTGAGCCCCCGTGTCTTCAGCAGTAAATGGTTGTTAGAATGTCTTTTTCAGGGTGTTGTCTTGAAAATGGGATGAAACCATGTTCAGGCATTCTCTTAGCACTGTCTCCCACAGGACCCTTTCTAGAAGGTTGTGTAGGTCTGCAAGGAAATGTAAAGTCTGTCTTCCTTCCTGCTCATTCATCGCTTCCCTTTCTCACGTTTTTCCTGGTGTCAGGCAAGCTAAGCTGCTCTCCGCAACACAGGTTCACGTTATTATGAGAAGAGCTGGACTTCTAGCCTAGTGATCTTCCCTCGCTAGATGAAAGCACAGCAGGAGACGAGACAGTATATACTCGCTTTCCTTTCTCCCCTTTCCTTTGCTTCTGCCTCTTTCATGATCCACTCCGCTCGCTTTCCTTGCATTCCTTGTGGCTATTATTATTTTTTTTAAGATGTGTGTTTTACCATGTTGGGAATGATGATTAGGGTCTTTACCTGGCCAGGAATGCTGTAAGGGCTAAACAGTAACTTTTGACCGATGTTTTGTGACCGACTGAAACACTGATCCCCTCTGTGCAGCATGGGAAGCTTTCATACAGACGGCAGAGCAGCCCCTCTCCCGCACCCCGTGTCTCCCACTCTGTACAGAGGCTTTGCCGTCTCTTCCAGGTCCCGTTGTCAATAGGCCGTTAACCTGTTCACTTTTTTTTTATATTATACTTGTGTGGGTACTGTGGCAGCAAACAGAGTGCTTGGTAGGATTATACCAAATTACTGATGAACTGTAGTTTTACTTTGCGTCATTTAAAAACAGCAGGAAAAAATATTCCTTCTATTTTTCGTCATCATAGTTAACCTTAGTCACGGGGCGCAAAGCTCACGTCAGCGTCCAGCTCAGGATGTCAGGGGCTGTCTCAGGTGAAGTAGTTTTCGTTTCACGGCTACTGGACTCAGTCTTTGAAAGACAGCATCAAGCAAGGTACCAGGGGACTGGAAGGCAGGGCAGAGGAGCGGCTTCCGGAGGCTTTGACGTGGGGAGTCTGGCGGCCTCTTCTCCCCAGCCTGGTTTTATGGTGTATGAGTGTGTGAAATCGGGCAAGTCACGTGACCTAAGTGGACTTGGTCACCTGGGAAACGGGCCTGTAAAAGTGACCTCTCAGAGCTGTCCCAAGGGTTCAGTGAAATTGCGACGTGTGAGGTGCTTGGTCGAGAGAGGAACACCGTTAGTGCTAGATGACCCTCAGCTCCTGGCGCTGTCACTGGGCACGAGTCAGCGGACGTGATGGACATGAGCCCGCGCAAACTCTGGGAGCTGGTGAAGGACGCGGGAGCCTGGCATGCTGCCAAGAGTCGGGTGGCAAAGAGTCGGACGCGACTTAGTGACCGACCAGCAGCACCAAAGCTCTTGGTGGGGCTGAGGGGCCCTAGTGAAGACGACAAGCCGTGGGCAAGACTTTGAGGACTGGGCTGAGGCCAGCACAGCCGCGACCTTTGCGTCGCATCTGTGACCCGCTGGTGACGTCTCTGCTTTCCCCAGGTTGCACGTGGAGATGGCGCATTTGAGACCTCACGGGGCCGTGGCTTTCTGTGGCTCTGGCTTTGGGGATTTTCGACGTGAAGCTCGTTTATCTGCTGGAGAGGCCGGCTCTGTGTACGAGATGTGTATAAGAGACAGGGCTGGGAGTGTAGAGGGGTGGCAGTGGCCCTCTGTGCAGGCCTCTTTCTATTCTAGCTGCTGCAAACCAGTTGCTGTTTTCTCCTCTGAGGCCCTCAAGCTCTCCCTCTGTCCTGGCTGACCTCCTCCTTATGAGGGGACTTCCCAGGGTGCAGGAACCTTTCCTCTTTCACAGCTCCCTCCCTGGGGTACAGGTGCCAACCCAGTTCCTTTCTCGCTCTTGTCTTTTGTTCTACCCGGTTATGCTTACGTGAAGATTTCTTGTTCTTTCAGAAGTCTGAAGTCTCCTACCAGTGTTGAGTAGATATTCTGAGAGAATAGTTCAACATGTAGATGCATTTTTGATGTACTTGTGGGAGGAANTGAGGGGACTTCCCAGGGTGCAGGAACCTTTCCTCTTTCACAGCTCCCTCCCTGGGGTACAGGTGCCAACCCAGTTCCTTTCTCGCTCTTGTCTTTTGTTCTACCCGGTTATGCTTACGTGAAGATTTCTTGTTCTTTCAGAAGTCTGAAGTCTCCTACCAGTGTTGAGTAGATATTCTGAGAGAATAGTTCAACATGTAGATGCATTTTTGATGTACTTGTGGGAGGAAGTGAGCTTCATGTTCTTCTACTCCGCCATCTTGATCACCGCCCCATATCTCATTTTTAAAGGCTTCCAGCCAAATAACCCTTTTGTGGCAAAGAGTGATGAAATTTATAGATGGAGATCACAGTCTCTGTTTTCCTCCCTTGTAACCAAGGACATGAGCAGTGCATCTGTTTAATGGGTGTGTGGTTTCTAAGAAAGGAAGGGTTGATTGTAAGTGTACCTGTCAGGTGCACCTGGGAGCTGCCCTGCTCAAGGCATCCACTTAAAATCTCACCTGAATTCACAACACTTACTCTCCTTGTAAATTAAAAAACAAAAGCCAAAGACATCTTTGAATGCTGTTTGGGACGCTCTTGGCACATCTTTATTAAACTGATTCAAGCAGTTTAAGATGATAGCTTTTCGTCAGGCGTTCCATTTACAGTGTTGTGGGATGATGAGTGTATTGTGATGACTTCAGTTCTTCGTCATTGTCTGTAGGCTGAGAGGATCATGGAGGCTATTGAGCTGTACCGAGAAGAAACTGCAAAAATGAGAGAACACAAAGCCATCTGTAAAGCTGCAGGGAAAGAGGTAAGACAGCTCATTAAGTTACATTCTGAGTAACATTTATTTATAGAGATAATTGCTGAGGGAAAAACATCATTTGTATAGATGTGAAAGAATCTTTTCTAATTCAAACATTAGAAAGAAAGAATTGAGAAGCTCTATCTTAATAAAAAGCCAAGGACAGTTAATTTGAAATCGACGTGATTACTGTATTGGGTTGGAAACTCAGGTTCCTGCTTTAGTTTGGGAGGCTGGTGAGCCATTTTGGATTTCTAGATGAAATGTATTACCCACACTCATTCATAAGCCCTATTGAAACTAAAAATATATTCTTAAATAATAATTCTTTAGCATCAGTGTTTAGGGTCTCCTTCAGAACTATAAAATACTGTTATGACCCTGCCTGCAATAAGCACTATCAAAGGCTTATTTTTTAATGACTTGATTTAATCATTTCTTCATAGGTTCCTCTTCCCATCAACCCCATCCTGATGGCTTATGGCAATATCTCTGTAAGTAGAATGTTTAATGGTTTCCCCCTTAAGGTTTAACCGCCATTCTAAGGTTAAATTCAGACAGGCACAGGAGAGGAAGCGAAGAGGCATTGGATTTGAGAATTGGGAAATACTTTGTTGTTAAAAATCTCTGTTGAATGTTGGAATCCTTTAGGATATTTTGTGTTTCAAAGGACTGTTTTAGTGTAACTTTCAAGTCTCTTTTCTGGTTGGACTGGACTGGTTTTTTTTGTTTTTGTTTTATTGCTTATTTATGTTTAGTATCCAAAGTGCTCTCTGAAGATTCTGTTCATTGAAACTGAAGTTTTTGGACAGAAAGTTGTTACAAATCAGTCATAGATAAAAGAGGAGAGAGGGAGAATCACGGGACAGTGTATATATACTTTAATAATCTTTAATTACTCAAACTTTGCTTTCACCTTTCATCCATCACAATAGTAATACACGTCAGTGTCATCATTTTATAGACAGGAAACTGTCCTGACTTACAGATTGAAGGGAACATGGTTGGCAAGTGGCAGAGCTGGACTGTGAACCCAGATGTGACTCAGTCTAAGCCCATGCACATATTGCCGTTTTTAGAACATGGTTTCTCCTGGGAGAGATCCCTGGCTTTTAGGAGACAGAGATTAGAGAGCTTCAGTTAAGAAATAGAAGTATCACTAATGCTGTCACACTTCCCTTCTAGCCTTCAGCTTATGTGTTGGAGATTTTTAAAGGAATCAAATCCAGGTGAGTGTCATTGCATGGATTATTATAAGTTGGCAGCTAACACCATTTACTGAACATGAAATAAGTCCATTATAATTGATTAATTGATGATTGTTTTCCTTAGAGGGTTAACTATGTCAAAACTTGGATGGAAAATAATTCATTATAATGTTCTTTTTGAATTAGAACTAGAAGGCTTCTCCTAAAATATGAAGGGAGATACTTTTAAGGACAAGTGAAGGGCAGTGCTACTTTACATCATAAGTAATGAGATTATTTGCAATTCAGTCAGAGGTACCAACTAGTATCATTTTTTTTTGTTATATATTTCCTTTGAATTGTTTTCTGTGTACGTACAGAGTTGAAATCATATGTATACATTTTTATATCCTGTCCTTTTTCACAGGATAGTTCCTGAGCATTTGCTCACATTAGTAATATTCTTCAGAAACACATCATTGAATTAATTCAAAATATTCCATTGTACATATAGTTACTATTAAGTGTTGCATAAGGGCTTTGCTATTATTAATACTGCTTCAGTGAACGCCTTTACATATAAATCTTTGCCATCCTCACTGATTATTTTCTTAGTGGTCCTAGCAGTCTGTTAACTAATTAATGGACATGAACTTTTCAAAGGTTTATGTTGCTTACTTTCCAGAGTGTTTTTAATGACTTTCACCAGGCTTTTAAAAAATTCTTTGCTGGTTTGAGAGGCAAAAAGTGGTATTGTATCATTTTCATTTTTAATTAACAAAGTTAAAATTTCATTATATTTGTTGGCCATTTGTATTTTTTCCTGTGAATTTTTACTTTTCCATTCTGCTTTATGGATGTTTTTCTTACTGGTTAAGAATTTTTTTTTTTTAATATATCTTTTGTCATTTTTGGAATCATGTTTCTTGTTTGTGATTTGTCTTTTGGTTTTATTTGAGTTTGACCTACTTAGTTATCATTTTTATAACAAATCACAATATCTGAGTATGTCCCATACAAGAACTAAATAGAACCTAAGATAATTAAACTTTGCTAGAGAAATGTAAAGTAGAATTTAGATTAATGGAGGTAGGGTGCATGCGTAGATGGGAAGACTCCGTGTTTAAAGATTCAGTTTTTCTTAAGCTAATCTACAGGTTTGTGATCCCAATTGAAAGCCTCTTGAGAATTCTAATTGGAATCGATGGAAGATAATAGAACTAGCTCAAGAAAAGTAAACAAACCAACCCAGCACAAGAAAGAGATTAAAGAACTATAAAAACAACAAAATTGAAACAGTACAGGATTGTCAGAATCAAAACAGACTCTAAAGCCCTGAAGCAGACTCTGTCATATAGAAGGACTCAATAAATGGTAAAAGAAGTATTATACAAAGATAGGATATTCAATAAAAAGCTTTGAAGAAATGAGTTATCTGAAAGAAAAAAAGATTCTCTTACACTGCCATGGACCAAAATGCATCAAATAGGTTAAAATACTAAATATAAGAAAAATAAAACACCGATAAAGAGAGAGCCATCATAATGTAGATGATAACTCTGGGTGGGTAAGATCTACTGAAGTATATAAAAGGAGAAGAAAGAAATGGGAGGGGAAAAGATTTTTAAATTGACCATGTAAAGAAACACGGCATTTTAAATGTTGATTTCTCCCTCTCCAGTGAGCTGGAAGAGTCCCTCCTCGTGCTGCCTTTCTCCTACGTCCCTGACATTCTCAGGCTCTTTAATGAATTCATCCAGCAGGGCTCCAACATCGAGCTCCTGTGTAGATGCCTCTTCTTTCTGCTCAGGTAACGTCCTTTCCCGAAAGAGCATCGTATGTCCGCGAGCATAACTCCTCCAGTAGCCTCACCTGAAGCTCTCTCCATGCTTTGCAATTAAGAAATGGGACGCTTCAGAGGCTGTTAGGAATTTCAGTGCTGCCCAGCACAGATTATTTCTTATCCTTTGGTGGTCAGTCTTGCTCCTAAAGTGCCGATAGTGATGACCCACCTCTTGAAGTAACAGGAGGTACTACGCTGCTCAGGATGCTCAGGCAGGCGGAGGTCTCCAAGTTACAGTCTAAGACAAGTGGCCCCGGTTCTGGGTAGGGTGCTGAAAGCCCATCCCTGAATGACCAGTCTCCTTCAGTGGTGTTTCTTTTTTAACCGTTGAGTTTAAACTAAATGGTTTGGTGGTGTTTCCATAACAGAATTTTAAGGAGTAGTCAGCTTATTTCCCAGGCCTCTACAAGTACAAATGGAAGAGCAGTGGCACATTTGGAGGGAACTGAGAAACATAACTGCTTCCCCAGTAGCTTGGATAGTAAAGGATCTGCCTGCAATGCGGGAGACCTGGCTTCAATCCCTGGGTTGTGAAGATGCCCTGGGGAAGGGAATGGCTACACATTCTGGTATTCTTGCCTGGGAAACCCCATGGACAGAGGGGCCTGGCAGGCTGCAGTCCATGGCATCGCAAAGAGTCAGACACAACTGAGCAACTAAGCACTCAAGAAACATAAAGACAGTGTTCATTACATTATATTCTTAAATAGGAAGAATTTGTATTAAATATGTAACAGAGGAAAAATGTCTTTACAAGGGCTTAGTATATTCTTAGTAAAGGAAATGGCAGCCCACTCCAGTATTCTTGCCTGGAGAGTCCCACGGACAGGGGAGCCTGGTGGGCTGCACTCCATGGGGCCGTGGAAAGGCAGACGTGACTGGGTGAATAGCGCACACGCACACTACATCCTTATCTCCCACTCTGCNACAAGGGCTTAGTATATTCTTAGTAAAGGAAATGGCAGCCCACTCCAGTATTCTTGCCTGGAGAGTCCCACGGACAGGGGAGCCTGGTGGGCTGCACTCCATGGGGCCGTGGAAAGGCAGACGTGACTGGGTGAATAGCGCACACGCACACTACATCCTTATCTCCCACTCTGCCCCCTAGTCTCCAGCTGTTGTGTAAGAGAACAGGAATATTGGCAAATTTGAACATTCCTTAAAATGCTGTTAGGAAAACAGTAGAAACTGCTCAGCCAATACCAAGTAATTAAAAGAAAATGGTGTACTTGGTAAATTGGCATTTTTTTCATGAACCTTAACCCGTCATTCCTTTTTCTTTCTTTCATGATAGTAGCAAATGAAAATATACACATTTACAGTGCATTTCTTATTGCTGTGGCATATTTTGAATCAGGGTTACTGATTACAGTATTATCAGTTTACATTGAATATTTCTAGCATTTTGGGGTTGCAGATGGGTGCTACCTCGCAGGTAGATACAGCAGGTCACAGCTGTGAATGAGGGTGAGCGTGGAAGTTAAAAAGCATTAAGTCTGGTGTGGGGTGGGAGTGGGGAGGGGGAGTCGGGATTGGGAGCTCATATACACTCGTGGTTGATTCATGCNATTCCACGGAAAGAGGAGCCTGGTGGGCTACAGCCCACAGCGTTCCAAGAGTCAGACACGCCTGAAGGAACCAACCCTTTCCTGGAGTCAACCAGTTATCAAAGGAGACGCACCGAGTGCTCCTAAGTGGGACCTTGAGTCCAGGGAGACTTCCTTCCTCTGAGGAGGCATTTCTGCCAGCTTCCCTTCCCCCTCACTTCCCTCCTGCTTCAGGAAGGCGAGAGACGGAAAGGAACATAGTAGCGGGGCATTTAGCAGAGTCCGAAGTCAAGACGCGCTCAGTCCCTGGTGGCTCAGACGGTAAAGCGTCTGTCTACAACGCAGGAGACCCGGGTTCAACCCCTGGGTGGGTCGGGAAGATCTCCTGCGGAAGGAAATGGNTGCTTCAGGAAGGCGAGAGACGGAAAGGAACATAGTAGCGGGGCATTTAGCAGAGTCCGAAGTCAAGACGCGCTCAGTCCCTGGTGGCTCAGACGGTAAAGCGTCTGTCTACAACGCAGGAGACCCGGGTTCAACCCCTGGGTGGGTCGGGAAGATCTCCTGCGGAAGGAAATGGCGCCCCACTCCAGTACTCTTGCCTGGAAAATCCCATGGACAGAGGAGCCTTGTAGGCTACAGTCCATGGGGTCACAAAGAGTTGGACAAGACTGAGCAACTTCACTTTCAACTTTCTTTTTGAAGTCAAGACATGTCAGCCCTCGATTGTCCCGGGGCTCTCTAAACGGAGCCAGGGCTGCTCGGAACATCTCTCCTCACCGCCTTGCTGAGCGTGCGGAGCTGGGCAGGGAGCTGTGGTTTTCCGGGCCAGGCCAAGGCAAGCAGGCCAGATGCCACGTAGAGTGCTAAAAGGCCCCTGGGTCACTCCAAGGTGTTCAATGAATCGGGAGCTCACTAAGGCGCTGATTCGCACTTGGGACATATTAAAATGTATGTGCCACGTCTGTTGTGATTTCCATTGCCAAGTCTTTAAAACGCCCATATCTGCATCTTCAGTGCAGCCAGTATATCTGGGTGAATGTTAACCTGCGACAAATAACCTCAGCCAAGTCATACGTTTAGATTCAACCCTGCTTCTAAGTTCCCTTCTCATTTAAGAGAATATTCAACCCCCAAATCTGCTGACGTATTTTTATCTCTTGTGTGTGTTTCGCTGCTACTACATCACCGCACCGTACACGTATTGTTGGGAGGAGCATTAATAGTCCAACGCGTGGGGCTTCCCAGCTGGCACAAGTGGTCAAGAACCCGCCTGCCAACGCAGGAGACGTGGGTTCAGTCTCTGGGTCAGGAAGAGCCTCTGGAGTAGGAAATGGCAGCCCACTCCAGTATTCTTGTCTGGAAAGTCCCATGGGCAGAGGAGCCTGACGGGCTACAGTCCACCGGGTGGCAGAGAGTCGGGCACGACTGAGCGACTGAACAGCAACACTCCGGCACACACAGCACAGGCTTGGAGCCAAAGACTCAGTGTGATGGCTGCTGTTTGGCGTCAACTTGACTGGGCCATGAGGTTCCCAGATATGTAGTCAAACAGTATGCTGGGTGTTTCTGTGAGGGCTTTTTTGGACAAGATCAACACTGAAATTGGTAAGAATCTGTAAAGCAGATGACCCTACTGCAGGGGGCCTTCATCCCGGCTGTTGAGGGCCTGAGTAGAACAAAAGGGCTGGCCCTTCCATGAGTAGGGGAGACCTCTCCCGCCCGATGACTTGAGCAGAGACATCATTTCACCCCTGCCTTCGGTCAGCTGGAATGCCAGCTCCTCCCCTATCTCCAACCCGCAAGCCTTAAAGCATCCAGACCTGACACGACACCCTTGGCCTGTCTGGACACGGGCTTGTTTTTCTTATATAGATTATTGAAATAAATGAGTGTCCATGACTCAACAGAATCGGCGGGCAGGAAGGATAACACTTCGTACACCAAGGAGAACAGACAACAGAGGGCACGAGAAGGCTGGAGGCAAAAGCTCTCGCTGCGTCTCCGGGTGGAAAGACCAGCACTTCACTTGCTTGCTTGTTTTTAAATTGAATATCACCAGTCAACAGAAGCGCAGAGGTTCCCATTCTGAGAGCATGCTCCGTTGGCTGGTTACTCTTCACCAATCAGCGTTTACAGCCATGTCCCAGATGGGATCCTGAAGCGCAGGCCGGAGAGCTACAGTGTATCGTCTCCCTCACGCACTCAGAATCCCCGGGGGCTCCGCTGAGTCAACCCTGGCGTCCTGGGCTTCCTGGCCACGGCCCCGCAGGCTCTGCGGGGGCCCCGTCGGCCACACGCTCTGCCTCCTGCAGATCCCAGCACTCGCTCTGCACCTGCCTCCCCTCTCTGCTCAGATCCTCCACCGAAGCTTCTCCCGTTATCCAGGCTCCTGTCTCACCCGCACTCACTGTAGCCCTAAGCACGCTGTGACCGGCTTGTCTACCGCTA
>SJYA01006727.1:2714-14738 GCA_006410615.1 Neotragus moschatus
TAGATATATATGTCTATACGCATATATACACATATGTATACGTATACGTATATATATATATATGTATATATATATGTATATGACCACATATACGTATATGTGCCCATGAGCACGTGCGAGCCTCCATTCGCTTATTAACAGGCTTGCGTAGGAATTCACTGTCGCTACTGCAGATGCCCCCTGTATACATACATGTATGTATAGGTATATCGGTGTATACATATCCATGAGCACGGGCACGTTTGGCTCACTGCTCGCTTGATAACAGGCTTGCACAGCGGTTCAATACCGCTACTGCAGCTGTCTACTGTATACGTATCCATATCTCTTTATATGTGTATATATGCATATATATATATATATGAAGATGGGCATGTATGAACCACTGTTTGCCTGCTTGCGAGCTTGGGTAGTGACGCTCTGCGACCACTGCGGACGCCTGTGAACGGGGAAGAAGGAAGAGTTGATGTGACCAGGAGCATCTAATGACGTCTTCGAGAAGGCACGGAATAGTGCCGTTGCGGCTGCGCGCGTCGGCAAGTGTGCACTAAGAGCAGATTCAAATGAGTGGAGGACGAAAAGTTGCGGAGCAAATGTAACATCCGTCAAAAAGAAATTGAGGGCAGACTGGTCTTGCTGACCCTGCTGTTGCTCTCGGGCCCAGAGGCGGCCTTATCCTTGGGAACAAGGCGACGTCACGTAGAGAAGGCAGATAGAAAGACACGCATATGTGTGTTGCCTATCTAGATGCTTTCCACACTATCATGCGCCACCTCGTCTATATTGCTGTGAAGTGACATCTGTATGTCTCATAGACTTCTGCAGTTACGTAACTATAATTGACCTTCGGATAGGTGGAAGGATCCACGTACGTATACACCAGTGGCCGCCGGCCAATTCAACGAAGATTCAATCACTTCTGGAGCGATACGGCTCTCGTGTTTTGGAGGCGAGCGTACGGTGCACAAAGTGCTAAGCACAGAAAGGCAGTTTGCGCAGCAGAGACCCAACTGAGTAGTGAACTCGCCGACCTTTCAAATGCAGCTTCATGCCGCGGCGACGTCTCAACGCAATAAAGTTGGTGCGAGGACCCAGGCGCACCATTCCCGAAACTGATCCTCCTACAACAGATGCGCACAAAGGCGCATACTGGTACATACGCGTATATGGATGTATACATGTAGCAGGTGTATATATATCGCGGTGGACGTGTACGGGTGTGCGTTGTGCTGTATATATGCATCGGTATATACATCGGTTTGCAGAGAACCACAACTATTGCTCCTTATAATATATGTTGGGCGTTCGCACTGCGTACACACGGTGCCGCCAGCAGCACACGGCCGCAGCAGCAAACGCAGGGGCGCCGCCCGGGAGACAGCGAAGCATATTGCAGACGTGTACTTCTGACAGTCGCTCATCTACGCGTATGCGTGTACATCAGGAATTGTACACAAATAGGTAGAGCAAGTTGATTTGCAGGCGTCTACGTTTGAGTCACCCACCTGTATATGTACATATATATATACATACATACATATATATGCCCACCTGAGCAGGAGCACGTGATAAGGCTGAGCCTCTTAGGCGTACGCTCCCGTGGACCTCAACGAACGTATTACGCCTATTGAATGATATATATGCACATATACAAATATGTATACATATATGTTGCGCAGGTGTATCTTTGACTCTCGCACGCGGCTAAGACGACCTGTGACATATATTGACAAGCCCACGGTGTCACCGAGAATCTGTGCCGTTGTCAGGTTTCGTTTTCTACAACGGCTTGTTTGCACACATACGAGTTTCAAATGGTGATTAATAGCCTCTATTTCCTTTCGGGTCTCGAGCTTACTCGCCGTCGAGCTGCGGACTACGCAAGCCGACCGGTANCTGTGACGTATATTGACAAGCCCACGGTGTCACCGAGAATCTGTGCCGTTGTCAGGTTTCGTTTTCTACAACGGCTTGTTTGCACACATACGAGTTTCAAATGGTGATTAACAGCCTCTATTTCCTTTCGGGTCTCGAGCTTACTCGCCGTCGAGCTGCGGACTACGCAAGCCGACCGGTATACAAATGTACGTATACACTAGGAAGGGTAAATAAAGAGGCAGATCTCCCTACGCGTACATTCCTCTAAACCTCAGCACCAACATATAGATGTAGGGATACATACCACTAGAGTCCGCGTGACCACGTGGAGCTCGCAGACTCTTTGCATAGAGTCCAGAGGCAAGGGCGTACGCTCGCTCACGGGCAAGCATCATGAACTAATACGTACATATACGTACACATGTATACATACATATATGCATACATTATACATACGTATACGTGCTCACGCTCATCGAGCGTCGCTGGCCTCGTGTGTCGAGTCGAAAAAGACAGCATCTATGTTCCCTGCGAGCATTACCCTCGGCTCGCGGACACTGCAGCTAGAGAGGAAGGCCACTCTGTACACAGCCGGGATCCGAACTGTACTGCTGATGATATGACAACTAGTTCCATGAGTATATACATGTGGATACCGCAAATATGTAGAGAGGGTGTAGGTTTCCCCTCCTGCCTGGTTAGCTGCTCAAATAACTACACAGGAGCACACTACCCCGTGGAGGGGTTGAGCGTCAGCCGGGGAACTGGCCGGGAGTGCGACGCGACCGTCAGATGCCCTCCGCCTCCCTCATCATGTGTACCTTGTCTACGGACACAAAGGTACTCGTGGGCCTGTTCACTCCCATAATGATGCTTCTGCAGCTTCTTAGCGAACAGACCGGCGCGGGTCGATCCTCATGGAGAAGCCACACATTTGCTTGTCGCGGCAGCAACGTCCAACCTTCCTTTTCCCCTCCCTGAGCATGTACACTATATTTGTGTACAGGTGTATGCTTGTGTTTGAAGGAGGAGGGAGATCTATTTAGGAGTGAGTCTTCGAGTTGCGGTCAGCGAATAGCTACCCGCCATGGCGCCTTTGGGCGGAAGGGTGGGGTGTCTACCCTGCTGCATGGTGTAATCCTCCTGCTGCTGCGTCCATGCTGCCGGTACGCGGACGCGTTTGCCGGCTGACCAGCGCCGTCCGAGAATAACGAGCGTTAGCTCTGCGCGGTGCGACCCATGTAGGCAGCCGCTCCCGTGGTGTTGATGCGACGGTCGTGAAATCAGCTATTATGATTGTCGCACGCGCTACAGCAGCAGCACCAGGGACAGGGGGCACGGTTCTTGCCTTGAGAACTTCTCTCCTGCGGGCGCTCCCCTTTTTCCCCAACCGCCGCTTCTTCCCTGTGACAGGCTTTGGTGTTGCAGCTGTTGTCGCGTAGGCTGCCTTGTATCCAGTGTGGACGCGGTCCTCGATGCAGCCAGCGCCTGCTACTGTCACTGCCTCTTGAGGAAGGGGCAGCCGTCCATGGCCGGTGCCAACAGCACATACGAAGAAGTGCAGCAGTAGGCTGCAAGCTGGCGGTGTCCACCGGTCGAATTTGCCGCCGCCGGCTGTGCCTACTGTATACGGCTGTGCAGCGATCATCAGTGCTGCAGACGGCAGCCACCCTCGCAGACACATGCGTTTATCTCTTTGAGCAGTTAATGCACCGCATGAATTGCCTTTCCCTGCCGGCAATACGACGCTGGCTGTCTCTCCTGTATATGGCTGTGCAGGGGGCCATCAGTGCTGCAGACGGCAGCCACGCTTACAGACACATGCGGTTATCCCCTCGAGCAGTGAATGCTCCGCAGGGATTGTTTTTTCCTGCGGGAGTAGTGAAAAGTTGCTGGCTGTCTCTCGCATGTATGACTCTCCAGGGGCCATCAGTGCTGCAGACGCAAGCCACCCTCGCAGAGACACGCGTGTATCCCCTCCAGCAGTCAGTGCTTCGCCATTTCCTGGCGGCGGGATGAATGATTACCTGCTCTCTCACGTATGTATGACTCTGCACGGGTCATCAGCGCGGCCGAGGGCAGCCGCTCTCGCAAACACATGCTTACATCCTTTCAAAAAGCCAATGCTCCGCATAAAACACTTTTTCTCGCTGGCGAAGTGAATAGTCACTGGCTTTCTCTCGTATGTATGACTCCGCACGAACCATCAGTGGGGGCGAGGGCAGCCACCGTCGCAGACACATGCGTTTGTCTCTTCGAGCAAAAGCCTCTGCATAAAGTGTCTTCCGTTGCGGGGCACTCACAAGGTCCTGAGGTCTCTCCTTATAGGACTTCGCGCAAGCGTCACCAGAGCTGCAGACGGCAGCCGCCCTCGCTGGTACATGCGTATATATCCTCGAGCCGAATGCTTTGCGTAAACTGTCGGTTATTGCCGGGATATGAAGGGTTGCTAGCATTTTCTCGCATATGGTCATCAGGCGCCGCGCGGGACGGGCAGCGACTATTGTGGCACTGCGTAATGGGTGTGTCGCAACAGGAGCAGACGGAGCTCCAGCTTCCCGGGTGAGGTACTCGGAAGGTGTGCCGTCTTCTGCTTCACACGTCACGCCCTTTTGCTTTAGCCGGCTTAGACTGCCATCTACCTCCACATTCAAGAAAGGAAGGAGACTGTGTCAAATGCTTCTTTGTACCGGAGCCAATTCCAGCATCGGGAGCCACCGCCCTCGTGGTCCTTCACTTTATGCACGACGAACGTTTATTTCGCCCCTAAACAGCAGGCATCACTTTGAGCATTCCCCAGGTAACGAAGAGGAATTGTCTTCTCTACGATGTTTACATCAGACGTAGCTGCAACTTCTGTAGTTTTCCACACACTGGGCGTGGGGTCCTTTGCTTCATGCGCCACATTCTGCGTCTTCACCCTTCTAATATGGTCATTTCTTTTCCGTTTCTGCGAGGATAGAAGCAGCGAGATTTTCAGATGCTCCTTTATTCCAGACGTGGCTTCAACTTCTGTAGCGATCTACCTGCTGTCGAGTCCTCTTTCGCTTCATGCATACCACGCTTGTACCTCCTGGAGATTGCCATCTTTTTCCGCATTCTTAAAGGATAGAAAAGCTGAGATTGTTCCAAATGCTTTACAGCAAAACAGCGGATGACCTTTTTTCAGGAAGTCGACAGCAACGATGAAGTCGAGGCAATCGTTCTTCTTTTGTGTCTCAACCAGCACCGGCAGTGTGTGCCTGCACAGGGAAAGCACCAACGCGTGCTTATCAAAGTCTGCTAGGGCGACCACCGCCTGCTGCCCGGCTCATCCGGGGCAACATATTGATGCCGGGGGCACCTGCGACCATCGTCTTTCGTTATTTTGATTCTGCTTGCTGCCGCCGGCGGCAGATCAGCTACTTTTACTACAGATCCCAGTGCTCCTCGGCAGTTCCTCCCATTCGGTTTTTTATCACCTGCGGTTGGCATTTGCAGAGCTGGTGCGCACGGCCTATTTCAGCGCGAGGTAAACAGCGGCGCCTGCGTCTCGTACCAAGTTTCTTTATCTCTGCCTTTCTCCCTCTTCCCCGTCCCATTCTGCGGTGTGCGCATGCCAGTGGCCTGCGGGGATATCTGCCGTATGTGCGTCTCTCTGAAGTCCGCCTTACTTCATGAGCGCTATGCTGCCCTATACTATAGCAAACGTCGCAGCCGCAACTTGTTTCTTCGTTGCACAACACACCCGGCCCCGCCAAATACGCAACCACCTTTACATACCACAAGTGACTCGTCATGTGTGTAGCATTATGCAGATTGCACCTCCTCAGCGGACGTACCGAATGTGTTCGCCATCCAAGAAACAGGCAGGCTCGGAACGAGTTCCCTCCACCCTTGAGCGTCCCTCTGCAGGACACTAGAGTACCAACTTACGGGGAACTGCGTGGTCCTCCCCTTCGACGTGAAGCGTGAATTGGAGCGCCTGGAGGACCGGCAGTGTCCAGCGAACCAACAATGTGTGATAGCTGGCAATATATGCAAGTACAATGATGGATCATTGCCCGGCAGCACCTGGTGCATTGACAAGAGAGATATAGCCAAATTCTCTGCATTGAAGGTATGCCTCGGTAAGGCTAAAGGGAGCGGAATACTACTGCGGCGTGCTTCGCTAGAAGGAGCGAATACAAGTACAAAGGCAGCATGCAGCGAGGCGTACTACTTCCTTTTACACTGCCATGCCACAGGCCGAGGCAGGTGTACCTGAACCCCAGCGCCGTGACGTGGCATGTGCCGCGTCTACGAGCTTCTGCCCTTCGAAAGCCTGGCAACAGGAGGCTCCTGTCACAACTGCGGGGTAGGAAGTGTTTACGAGGCACATACTGCCAGAGAAGAACAGAAGCGGAGGACAGGAGCTGGCCTCGTCCCGTCTACCGATGCCAAATCTTCAGCTATCTACGGTGCTTCAGAGCGGGACTACCATAGTCAGACATCTGTGCACGCCTCCGCGCACTACTAGAGAAGAAACGGAGGACGTTCGCCGCTCTACGGAAATCTACTGACGCCAGTTTTCCTATTTGGTGCTAGACAATGCCGAGCAAGAGACGCGTACAAAGACAGCTATGCACGCCCTCGCGCACGAAGACAGCCGTCGCCAATGCTACGTAAGCCGTCAAGAATCATCAGCTGGCGTCTGTCAGTAGCAGACGGGCGACAGTAAACGGATTTGAGTGTCACGTCCGTTCACGTACCGCCGCGTGCCCGGCTGTACCCCCTCAGAAGGGGACCGAACTATGGGACACAGTTTCTCTGGTCGCCCTATTGGCAGTTATTCATGTCGCGTCGGCACTGAGGCCAGTCAGGCAAGGAGCTCACCCTATGCGAGGCTAGGCTGGAGGGACCCCTGTAAGGCGAGGAGCATAGCAAGATCTGTGACGCTGTTCGTATAGTCTCGGTATGTGCAGTTTCGTATGTCTCTTCATCAATGAAGCCGCCTATAGCTATGCAACGAGTATCACCGTTAGCCGGGCTGGGCTGAGGTGACCCTTATTAAGGCGGGGACCATCCCAAACAAAGCTCGTAACGTTGTCCGTCTAGTGGCTTTACAGGCAGTTCTTATGTCGCGAAACGGTGCTCCTTCAGTGGCCCTATAGGTAGCTTTTTTGTCGCGCGCGCTTTGAAGCCGGTCACACCTATACACGAGTACTGTCACTTGTTAGGCTGGGCTGAAGAGATCTCCGTAAGGCCGGGAGCATAGCAAGCTTCGTGACGCTGTTCTTGTTTATGAGATCGTGCTTTCCTACGTGCCCATGCCTGTGATTTGTGTAGGTGTACGGATGATTCACCGTGTACTACTCCACCGGGGAGCCGCGCTCTGGCAAGGCCAGGCCGCTAGCGACGTTCGTGACGGTGTAATTCAGGAGCTCCTCACGGTGTTGCTCGCTGACCCTCGCTTTTAGACGCGGATTGCTCGCGACAAAAACAATCTCGTATAGAGCAGACTTATCCGCGTGCAAACCCAAACACGATGGAGAGGACCGGGAAGAGCAGCCGCAGTTTCAGCAGCGACAGCTGCCCTACTGCCAGCACTACATCGAACCTGGCCGCCAAAGCACCGGGAGATTCTATAGGAGGACACGGCTAAACATTCATCATTCGCTGGCATGTGGCAGCGCTTCCCTCGCCACCGACAGCTTCGCGCAAAGGCAGCACCGTGCCGAGCTTATAGCAGGACGATAACGGCAACCAGACTGGCGACACTGAGTCACAGTTGGAGGGGGAAACAGCTGCAGCAGAAGGAACAGCGACTTTCTCCATTTTCTGAACCGGTATACTGGCTAATTTTACCGGTGATATGCCCGTCACACTACCGACCGTGTGTGCGACTGCGGGCGCGCTCGCGCTGCCGCTGCCATCCATAACCGTGAAGACTTTACTTTCCAGTGAAGTTGTACATAAAGTTACGCCTACTACTGCCGAGCCCAGCCAGGGGAGTCAAACTGTTACAGCAGCAGACGACGCGCGCACACTGCCGTGCCCAAAGGCAGTTAAAGAAGGCGGGATCGAGGTGCCGCCACCACGAGAGCCTCACCATTGTGGACGTCACTCACTCGTGCGGCAGTTAACCCAGTAGTACAGGGAGGTGGGGAATGTCAACCAGGAGAGACTCACATGTACCACCGGCAGAGGATGCGTGCAAATGGCCGCGTCATAGTGCAGCCGCCGTTACGCGAAAGAAGGCGGGATAGCGTTGTCGCTGTCACAGAATGGTTACCCGAGCGATCTTGACTTGCTGGTGCAGCAGTGGGGCGAGACACGTCACTAATTAATACGGCCACCAGAGAGAATCAAGTTGGAGAAACCCGTTCGTAGCGGCAAAACACGAGGCGCACAGATGGCAACGTCATACAACAGCCGCCGCCGTGAAGGGCTGAGAGCGGCGGTCCGCCAGTGCCGCAGCCCCCTCTCGTAGCGCTGGTCTGTGAAAAGTGCAGGCATTGCGATTAGTGGTCGTGATCGTAGTGGCAGCGCGCGCAGAGATGGTACTGGGAATAAAAGTGAATTTATGGTCCCGCTGAGAAACAGGACGGAATAGCGGTGGTAGAGTGCGACGGAAGACGCAGAACTTCCGTAACAACACCCTGTCGCGCTGTGTGGAGCGGCCAGCGAGGATGCAGCCGTCGTACCAGTACCAGTGCGTAGCAGCAGTAGAATGACGCCAACTACGAACAGCGTAGCATTAGCGAAAAATGCAGGGGGGCACCTCGGGTGGTGGTGGTGGAGTGAAGAAGATGGGTGCAGAAGACGTGGATGAAACGAAACCTGTACTCTTCTGTGCGCGAAGATGATTTACCGGCCCTATCACGGCGAGGCGCCGTACGTACGCCGCAGAGAGACGACTTACGCGTTCCACCCGACCCGATCAGAACTTCAGCCTTTCACCGGAGACTCTACGACCGATTGTCCTCGAAATTAAAACGGGCGTATAAACGTAAAAAGAAAGTGGAACCTACTGGAACTACGTGTTTCTGCAGGGATCCTTACAGCTCACAGTCGGCGATGGTGCAGTGTAGCACTACGCGGCGCGGTGCTCCGCCGCCTCCGCCTCTCTCGCACCCGCTCCCGCTCCACCTCCTCCTCCTCCTCCTCGTCGGCTTCCTTCTCTTTCTGTTCTGGGTTGTTGCTTTCCTCTCATCGCTTTCCTCTTTTCTTCTTCTCGTCCCACTGGCCTCCCGGGCTTGTTGCTGCTAGTCTACGCGCGACAAGGAGCTCTCGCGCCAGCGCGCGCGCCTTCGCTACGGTGGCTGCGGGCATACATTCGCACCGGAAGAGGGTGTCCGCATCATTTCTCGTTGCCCGCGGCTCTTCCGCGTGCTTGCGGCATCATAGCTGGGGCTGTTGCTGTAGCATTGTCCACGTGAACGTAAGTTGTGAGGCGCGCGCCGCCGTTGGGCGGCTCTTCGACTTCCTGAGTAGTATTGCTGGGGCTGCTGTAGCAGTATCACCGTCAAGCGGCGCTGCCAGCGCGGCGTGAGAGAAGGGCGCGGCGTATTATCTCACGCGCTTCTGTTCTCGGCAAAGCGTAGAGTGATAGCGCAGGCGACCTATGTACTTCCTTCAGTGAGTATAGTAGTGTGACGCGCGCGCGACCACTACGCGAACGAATCTCTCGCGCGCGCGGCCTCGCTTTCTGGGCTTCGCCTCCTCCTAGGAGAGCTGCCTCTTCTTCCTCCTCCTGGTCTGATCTCTCTTTTTGTGTATATCGCGGGCTTGAGGTTTTGCTCTACGCCCCTAGAATCGTGAGTACGTCTTTCTGTGTAAGATATCTGTATACGCATGTACAAGGATATGTAGCAATACCGCCTCAGGCGGAGATGGAATTTACTATTCCACTCCTGCGGGTCCCGCCATAGTTTGAGCGCGTGCGTCGTGCCGTCGTTTCCCTCCTTGTATCACATACGGCTGAAGGAGTATGCGGCGCCACGATGAAATAGCACAGCGCATGGAAAACGCCAGGACTCCTCTCCCGGCCAGCCCTCCTCTCTCCCGCACCCGTTCTCAAGCAGCGCAGCGAGAGAGAACCAGCAACAGCATTGACGACTCCTGCGGCGGCCGCTCTTAATAGTACTACTAGTACAAGCAGTACTGCTGGTACCAGCACTATTGTCTACTAACAGTACTACCAACACTGCTACTAGGAAATCGACGCAAGGCATAGTAAAAAACAGATGTCCGTCTTACAGAGAAGCAGGTGCACTGGAGTGTCCTCTTCGAGGCCATGACCTGGTTTCTTCGCGTGGCTGGCGCTGCTTCTTGTAAGGCACTTTCCTGGCCGTGGTTTCCAGCTTGGAATGCTCGTCTTTTTTTGTGTACTCCTTCGAGTGGGCAAATGAACTCGTTTTCGCGGAGCAGCCTCCCCGCGTCCGCGTTCTGCACAGTAATAGAGGCCCCGCAGTTGCGGCCTCCTCTGCCGTCACCGCCCGCCACGTGTACACAGTTGCAGGGGGGCACCTCAACGTATATGTACATGAATAACGATCGAAGATCGAACAACCCTGCGTATGCATATACATGTATCCTGCAGAGAATGGCAGTAGCGCTGCTTTCGCTCAGCACCAGCGCAGAATTAAGGCCGGGGAGGAAGGGAGGCCACGATAGAAATGTGCAGTGTTCTGTGGTCACAAAGAAGTACCACATATGCAGCAGCTAAGAACACCATTTCTGCTTTCCTCAGCGCCATAGCCTGCCTGCGTCGTCGGTCCTGCTTCCTCGGGTGCGGGCGTGCTCCTTGTTTGTAAAAGACGACGTGTTTCCCGCTGATGGTATTTTTCGTTTTCGCCTGCACTCTTGACTGCCAGAAGAGGGACAGAAAACAAGATCGCTCGGCCGCCAGCCTCCTCGCACAGGCAGTGCAGGAGAGTAGTTGTTTCCTGCGATCCTTACGTTGGATTGACTCCCCTGTGTATGCGTGGAATTCCGGACTTTCAGCTCTCTGTTATTTTCTCCGCTTCATAGTAAATCTCTCTTCTTCGCGGGAAGTATGTACAGTGATACATCTCTCGCTGTCCAGCTGGCCTGCGGCGTGTGGGTTCCTCTCTTTCCGACAAGACGGGGGTGGTGTGCCGCGCAAGATGACGGGCGCTTGTCAGGTGTGGCGACTCCGGAGGCCGTCTGTTTTTTGCGGTTGCTCGCCATTCTTGAGCAATAGCAGCAGTCTTGCGCTTCCGTATCGCAGCCCAGTTTGCGGGAAGAAAGTGGAATTCAGTTCTTTTGACTATTTCACGCGTTTCTTCGAAGTAGAGGCTCCGCGCCAGGCGGTGCCATCATCCGTACTCGGACACTTCTTCTCTTCTAAGGCACACGGCGTACGTACAATCGTTTGCACCGTTGTATTGCTATGATGTCTTCGTATCCCGCCACTTCGTGGTTTTCCAGCAGTTCTCACTTTAGTTTTCTGCTCTTTTAGTTTTTTTTTCCTTTGCGGTTCATTTGTTCCCCCGTCTACCCACAATACAGACACAGACACACACTTCCCAGTCTCCTCCGGCCCTTGCGGAATCGCACACGCGGAGGTCTGCAGCTCAGGACCTCGTTGCCGCGTGGCTCCTTGTCGTGTATCTCTCCTGTCCACATATCATCGACGTACATGAATGTGTGTATGTATGCATATTCATTGCGGAGGATATATAGGTAGTGTCGTCGTCTCCACGTGCAGATGTCTTTCATCACCTGTCACTCTGCAACCATGTAATAGCCTGCCTGTCTTCTACGCGTCACGGTATCGCAAGAAGTTTTTCACAGTCTGACAACACTCTCATTTTTCCGTACATACAAACATATATATATATATATCGGGGTGTCTCGGGCGTCACTTTGTACAGCTCCCTCCACGCTGACAGAAGACCGGAACACAGGTACATCTAGTGGGATGATGTATGTATGTGTGTATACGTGTAGGACGCACTTCCGTGTGGGATATGTTTGTAGGAAGTCCTTGTCTCTCTACGTAAGTGTTTGTCTTTCCTTCTGTCTCAGTTTTCACGCCCTCGTCTGCTTTTTTGTATGGAGAAGTCGAGTCGCCGTTGAGTACAAGAGTGTCAGCGCACGTAGCCATAACTGTACCGTCCCAGCTGCTGACTGCATTCTGTACGAGTTGAAGCCTCAAAA
>SJYA01006728.1:0-19865 GCA_006410615.1 Neotragus moschatus
GAGAAGGGGACGACCGAGGATGAGATGGCTGGATGGCATCACTGACTCGATGGCCGTGAGTCTGAGTGAGCTCCGGGAGTTGGTGATGGACAGGGAGGACTGGTGTGCTGCGATTCATGGGGTGGCAAAGTCGGACACGACTGAGCGACTGAACTGAACTGAACTGAACTGATAAGGTGGTGAGGTTGTGGCTGGGAGCTCTGAGGGTACTAATCAAAATGTCCTTTCTTCTTTTGCATTCTTTCTTAACTTATAGTATGCCTATGTTGTGCATGCTAAATTGTTTCAGTCTTGTCTGTGTCTTTGCTACCCCATGGACTGTAGCTCACCCGGTTCCTCTGTCCATGGGATTCTCCAGGCAAGAATATTGGAGCAGCTTGCCATGCCCTCCTCTAGCGGATCTTTCTGACCCAGGGGTCACATCCGTGTCTCTTGTGTCCTCCTGCATTGGCAGGTGGATTCTTTACCACTAGTGCCACCTGGGAAGCACCATGCTTGTAAGCATCCATATTTAGACAGCAGCACTGGCTAGGGTAGAAGGATTAAATGTATTGATGATTGAAACACTTAGAACAGTGTCTTGCATACACAAAGTGCTATAAAATAGGCTTTTCTATAAACCTGAAAAAAGTGAAAGTTGCTCAGTCATGTTTGACTCTTTGCCACTCCGTGGAATATACAGTCCATGGCATTCTCCAGGCCAGAATACTGGAGTGGGTAGCCTTTCCCTTCTCCAGGGGATCTGCCCGACCAGGGATCGAACCCAGGGGAAGCCCATATAGCTGGAAGTAACACAGTGTTGAGAATATTAGGGGGGCTCAGACTGGAACTCAGGAATCCCGAGGTGGGCTACATTCTCATAACCCTCTGAAGAAAGTCACCTTGGGGGTGGGTTGGCTGGCAGCGAAATCACTTCCCAGGGGACAGAGTGCTTTCACGGCATGCCCTTTTGTGAGTAAAAGTTATGCTTCGGGAGCTGTGGTGGAAGTTTAGCCACTTGGACGCCTGGGGACAAAGGCTACAGGAGCATGCGGCACATTCTGTGGCCACCCCTGGAGACGACGGCGTGCAGGAGGCGGAGAAGGAGGGGCAATTATCAATCTCCTCCTGCACGGCACCGCTGCCCTCCTGCTGGGGAATGGGCGTCCTCAGAGGACAGGAAGTCCCAAATAGAGCTTCATCCCTGACTCAGAGCTCGCCCGGCCCTTGCTGTGATGGCTTAATTTGCCTGCTCAAGTGTTGGCGCCCTACCCACTCAGTGCCCCTTAATAGATGGAGTCTGAAGCCTCTGAAAAGTCCACTCCAGGGCAGTAAAAATGCTCTGTATGATATCATAATGGTGGATGTATGGTGTTATGTGTGTGTGTGTGTGAGTGTGTTAGTCGCTCGGTCATGTCCAACTCTTTGCGACCACATGGACTGTAGGCCCCCAGGTTCTTCTGTCCATGGAATTCTCCAGGCTAGAATACTGGAGTAGGTAGCGATTCCCTTCTTCAGGGGATCTTCCTTACTCAGGGATCAAACTCAGGTCTCCTGCGTTGCAGGCACATTCTTTACCATCTGAGATACCAGGGAAGACCACCTGTTGTTATACATTTGTCTAAACTGACAGAATGTACTAGACTGGGGATGAACCCTGAGGTAAACCGTGGACTCTGGGTGACACTTGCTGGGTCGGTGTCAGCTCCTCAGCTGTAACGAAGGCTCCGTGTACGGTGGGATGTGGATCACGGGGGAGGCTACGCACGTGTCGGGGCAGCCGGTACAGGAAATCCTTGTGCTTTTCTCTTCATTTTGTTGCTAACCCAACTGCTCTGAAGAAACAGAATTTTTTTAAAAAGTCCACTCAACCTGCTAAGAAATCCATGCAGGGTGCCTCTCCCTGGCTACCCTCCCCGCCCCTCATTCTTCCTGTACTTTGCCAAACGCATCAGGTGCTGAGCTGTGTCACCTCCGCCCCCAAATTCATATGTTGGGGTCATAATCCCCAGTACTTCTGAATGTGACTCTATTTGGAGATAGAGTCTTCAAAGGACTGATTACGTTAAAATGAGATTGGACTTCCCTGGCGGTCCAGTGCTTAAGAATTTGCCATTACAATCTGGGGCAGGAATTCGATTCCTGGTCAATGAACTAAGATCCCAACATGCTGCATGCCACAACCAGAAAAGAAAAAGAAAAGGTAAAATGAGGTCATTAGCTCGGGTTAAAAAACCCAGTGGTAAAGAATCCACCTGCCAAGGCAGGAGATGCAAGAGACACGGGTTGGATCCCTGGGTCAGGAAGATCCCCTGGAGAAGGAAATGGCAGCCCACTCCAGTATTCTTGCCTGGAGAATCCCATGGACAGAGGAGCCTGGAGGGCTGCAGTTAATGGGGTCCCAAAGTTTGAGACATGACTGGATGACTGAGCACACACAGTCTAATAGACCTGGCGTCCTTATAAGAAAGGAAAATGAGGATGCAGACGTGTACCTGTACAGAGGACACTCACCTGTACGGAGGACACTCACCTGTATGGAGGACACGTGCCCATACNTAATGGGGTCCCAAAGTTTGAGACATGACTGGATGACTGAGCACACACAGTCTAATAGACCTGGCGTCCTTATAAGAAAGGAAAATGAGGATGCAGACGTGTACCTGTACAGAGGACACTCACCTGTACGGAGGACACTCACCTGTATGGAGGACACGTGCCCATACAGAGGACACTCACCTGTACAGAGGACACATGCCCGTACAGAGGACACTCACCTGTATAGAGGACACGGGCCTGTACAGAGGACACGTGCCCGTACAGGGGACATGCGCCTGTACAGAGGACACGCGCTTGTATGGATTAAAGACCTTGTGAGGCCCAGGGGGAAGGTGCCCATCTCAAGCTAAGGAAAGAGGCCTCAGGAGGAACCAACCCTAAGGATGCCTTAATTTGGGGCTTTCAGGCTTCATACGTGTGAAGTGTATTTCTGTGGCTTGAAGCCACCCCATCCGTAGAATCTTGTTATGGCAGCCTTGGCAGTTTAATCCGCAGCATTTCCTGCCCCATCCCGTCGTGCTCACCTGGGCCCTGGGGCAGCGGGCCCACTCCCAGGGCAGCCTGAACAGGAGGCACTGAGACCCCAAGGCTGAGTGTCAGCTCCGAGCTTCTCACTTGGGCCCTATACATTTCCAAGTGCCGGGCGACCAAGTTATTATTTTTTTGTCACATTAGAAACGTCAAGCTGATCAAACAAACAAACACTTTTAATGAAACATATGTGGGACTCTTAGAAGGAGAAGATTTACAACGTGTCCGCTGTGAAACCAGAAGGCTTATGGAAAGTGTGAAGAGGGAGGAGAAAGATAAGGGGCTAGGCCGCCAGGGGAGACAGGGCCTACATACCAAACAGAAGGGAAACCGCTCCCGGCCATACACTCACAATTCGTCTCCGGATCCAACACAAATCACCAGTGCGCACACGGGACACGTTCATCTCCCGGCTTTCAGCCCTGTCCACACCCATCGCCGTCATGTACGCTTTGATCTTGGGGAAGGAAATGAAACTCAGACATGAAGATATAAAACTGTCAGAACTGCTTCAAAACCCACACCCTCAAAATCCCGTTTCCCCCATTGAGAGATGAATCTTGAGAGCTAAGAATGATCTGAAGATATTGGGCTAGTTTTGTAAAAGTGGACAATGTCTTGATGCTCTTTTGCAACGTTGGGGAGTGTGTGCCCATTCATGTCTGGCTCATTTGCAACCCCTTGGACTGTAGCCCGTCAGGCTCCTCTGTGCGTGGGATCTTCCAGGCAAGAATCCTGAAGTGGGTTGCCATTTCCTCCTCCAGGGGATCTTCCCAACCCAGAGGTCAAACCTATGTCTCCTGCGTCTCTCTCACACATCAGTAGATGGATTCTTTACCACTGTGCCACCTAGGAAGCCCTCACAACTTTGGATCTTAGAGAAAATCCTGGCTAAAGACGGGATGGTGCTGATGCAAGGATGAGGAAAGATTCCACTTTGGATTGTTTGTGTGTCATGGACATTGCTCTTGGGATGATTCTGTATTGCATATAGCATGAAAGCTGGTTTTCTACATTTTGACTGGTTATTAAGTGCATATTAGTTATATTTCCATAGAAGCATGCAAAAATCTGTATACATTTTCCAAGGTAATTTTTTGGGAGGATAAAGTGTATTTGCTATGGTATATAAATATGACCAGTACACGAATCCCCTCATACCACTTGTGATATTTGTAAGGCTCCCTCGGCATATCTTAACATCAACGTGGAAATAGCTACAAATATGTTTTCTGTATTCTCAAACATTTAGATATTCCTTCTCTGTTGTCTAGCCAAGTCTTAAAGTAGACTCTGGATTGTTAAGGATGGGTGAAGTCAGGAAATGGAGTGCAGCTCTGATTCACCTCTGCCAGGCTCCCTCCTCCTGCTCTCTTTTCTTTCCCCGGGAGGGTCCCCAGAAGAGTCCCCGAAAGAGGGGGCTCTGACCTAAACCAGAAGAAACCTTTCTCTTCTTTCTTCTAAAAGGATGATGGTCTCCAGAGTGTGGGGTCTAGAGTGTGGGGTCTTGAGTGTGGAGGCAGGGATGAGGTGATATGTGTTAGTGTATATATGCGTGTGTGCATGTGTGTGTGTGTGCGTGTGTGTCTGTGTATATGCACGCATAACGCGTGCATCATGTGTGTGTATGCATGTGTAGGTGTGTTTGTGTGTGCGTTTTTGTCTAAGTGTGTTTTTGTGTATGTACCGTTATTATCTGAAAGTGTTAAATTTTATTCTATTTCTTTGAAACATATTTTTTAACTTCTGCTAAGTTCTCTCCACTGAAAGGATCATTCAGAACATTTTTATGCCCTACCCCACTGTGCTTGGTTTTGTGACTCTAACTCCTAACCACTTCTCAAGCAGCTTCCGGGTTACCGTTTAGGGAGACCACGCCAGCACCAAGGACAAGATGTCCCAGGCAATGAAGGAGATGATTTATTGGGGCTTTTGCAATAGAGAGAAGTTTATTAATGAGGAATGTCTCAGAGGGAAAAAAAGAGGAGGCTGTGTGGGGTTTTATAGAGGCCGGTAAACAAGGAAGTCATTCGTGAGTCTCTTGGGAGCCATTCACAAGGATACAGACTTGTCTTATCTGGACGTTGGGAGAGAAAGGGGGTTTGTTGCCGTTAGCTGTTTCCAGAAACATGAAAATGTAGCAGAGTTTCACAACCACGGCCGTTATCCTGGAGCACAGGACTCAGGTCAAGTTCAACACTGGCCCCAGCAGCGTAGTGAGTTGAGTTGACTCAACCTCTTTAGAGAATTTACCTTTCATCTGTTTACTGGGTCTTAGTTTTATAGTCACAAATCTTAGGTGTGTAACTAAAATTTAATTAAGATCTGAGTCCTCCTTTTCCACTGATGCTGGGACTGAAATAGCAGTTTCCTTCCATGTTTCCTTAGGCACTTTAGCATACTGGTCACCTGAGTATTTAAACTTTTTTCAGTCAGAGCTAGCGCTTCCCTTCTTTCTTCTCCCTCAGTCTTGATTAGAGCTCCGGGGGTTAGGTGTTCTGGCATCAGCGGGGGCATTTGCTCCCTCCTTTCTGTCCTCTTGGCTGAAGGACCTTATGGGCCCTTCTTCTCTCTGTCCTTGTAGGTCCCTCTGTGTCCTTGTTCCCCTGCATTGCAAGGTCTCTGCAGGTTCACCAACATTCCACTCTCCTCTTGGGTGCAGCAAGGGGAGAATCGAGAATCCAGATTTTGTAGGGAGAGATTTAATTAAATTTTGGGGGCTCCCTTTGAGAAACAGATATGAATTTTTCACTTAGTGGGGTTAAGCATATAGTGTGCATGCACGCGTGCTCTGTTGTGTCCGACTCTTTGTGACCCCACGGACTGTATGTAGCCTGCCAGGCTCTACTGTCCATAGAACTTTCCAAGCAAGAAGAGCATTTCCTCCTCCATGGGATCTTCTCCACCCAGGGATCAAACCCGCATCTCCTGCACTGGCAGGTGGATCCTTCCCCGTGCCACATGGGAAGGATTACTGAGTATATTTCCTGGATGGGAAGAGCCTCCGTTTTGACTGGGCGTCAGTGCAAGCTGAAGGTGCTCCTTGTTAATTTCACACTGCTTGCGACTAGAAGAACTTTCCACAGGCTGGTGCCTGGCTCCATACATTGGAAACCCTTTCTCTCCATGACTTTCTGGTTCTTGGTGCTGTGGGACGTATTCATATCAGATAGCATCTCTGGCCCTGTAACTTTGTTCCATGACTCTGGGTGTTGGCACAGGGGACTCTAGGAGGCTTTTTGGTATCCAATGGTATACTTGGATGGCTAGCCAAACAATTGTACACAAAAGTGCCTGGGAACAATATGAATACATCTGACTAAACTCAAACATAAGTGTATTCTCGCCACTATATTTAAAATGGGTGATCAACAAGGAAATGCTGGATGGCACTCAGAAGTCTGCTTAATGTCACGTGATAGCCTGGAGTGGAGGTGAGCATGGGGGAGAATAAATACGTGCGTATGTCTGGCTGAGTCCTCAATCAGCTACACCCCAAGACAGAATAAAAAGTTTAAAAACATAGGTCCTTCAGAAACACTACTCTAAGTCTAAGAAAATGATCCTACCCTCGGCCCTAAAGAAATTGCATGGAGTTAAACTGGAAAAAAAACCCCTCAAAATATAAGTATATCCTCACCTCAGCTTCCTCTGAGCTGCAGCCCAAATACACTGATGGTTACCCCAACATCATCTGACATGGGAGGGAAGTTAGAATGGAAAGAGACAATGGGCTTAATTCATTGTGGTTCAAGTTTTTTACTGTTGCAAATTTTACAAAATATGGGACTAGGTGAACACACCTTTCCTGGGACTTTATAAGGCAGCAAGTAAATGAGGACCCTGAAGCTTAGCCCTGAAGCTGAAGCATCCTAAGCTTCATGAGAAATCCTTTTCTACAGGCCCAGGAGATTTGGACGCCCTTCCTGCCTCTCCAGGGCCGTGGAAGACTCAGGCGTTTCTAGGTCCTCTCTGCAAACATAACCTACCACCGTTTCTCCTTGTCTGTTGCAAAGCCAAGGTGGAGCGTGGGACTTCTCCCTGAGACTGCTCACTGGTTACCCAAGCACCAACCTCTTGCTGGAGGACGTCCCCTCCCTAAACCTATTTGGGGTTCTAGACTTCAGTTTCTAGAACTTATTCCCCACCCCAGGGCTTGGTCCAGAAGGAAGAGGCATATTGTGTAAATCCAGCAGCATCTGAACACTTCTTGGGCGCTGTCATGTCCTCATCTTCCTCCTGGCTGATTGATATCCGTTTCTTTTTGAACCAGAAGACTGTGGTCACATCCTCAGGCATTCTCCTCTCCTCCCTGGTTTAAGGATCATCCCGGCACCCTGAGTTCCTCAGACCATTAACTTTTTGAAGATCAAAGCTCTTTTTCTTCTTTAGAAAGTCTCGCTCTTACAATGAAGAGACTCAATTTTTAAGACGCTTGTTTCCTTTTTGAAATTTTAAACACCTATTGATGTCCCTGACTGATGTTTTTTGTGTTTGGCTGATTCACTGAATGCTGCTGACTCAAGGAGTGGAGGACTGTGGGGCAATGAGAGAATTTCAGGAGAAAGAAAGCTCAGGTATTAGCTTCCTATTTTACCCTGACACATTCATTTTGAGGCTTCAGGATTTTCAATACTTGGTCAACAATTTTCTTAAGAAAACTTATTAATTGCAATTATGAATTCTTATGAGATTATGGCATTGGTGACTAATTTTCAAAATACTATATGCTATTCTTTTTCTATTTATTCATTTATTAAGGAATGGTCTAGTGATTACATACTATATTGCTATTCTGCTGAGAAAGCACGTATGAAAAGACAGGTATGATTTCCACCCTCATTTAGCTTACCATCTGATTGATGAATGTACAACAAATATAATTATATAATTTATAGAATATTTGATTACAGCATACAAAGAGAGATACAAGATGCCATGAGAGAGATTAGCAGAGATTTAACTTACATAATTTCAAAAAAATAGTTTTGGAATTATAGTTCTTGGTACTTGACTTTTATGAAATAACTATTTGTTGAATGACCATGTTTTAAATTTAAAATAATATAAATTTTATATTATTGATTTACAATGTTGTGTAAGTAAGTAAGCAAAGCAATTTAGCTCTACCTAGACACATATCTTGGAATAGGGAATGGTAGTCCACTCCAGTATTCTTGTCTGGAAAATTCCATGGACAGAGGAGCCTGGTGGGTTACAGTCCATGGGGCTACAGAGAGTCTAACATGACTGAGTGACTAAGCACACACATACAGATATCTATTATTTTTCATATTTTTTCTTAAACATTTTTTTTAATGTGAACCATTTTTAAAGTCTTTATTAAATTTGTTACAAGTTTGTTTCTGCTTTCTGTTTTGTGCTTTTGGCCACAAGGCACGTGGGATCTTAGCTCTCCGACCAGGGATCAAAACCGTGGCCGCTGCACTGGAAGAAGTCTCAGCTACTGGTCGGCCAGGGAAGTCCCCCTTATTCAGATTTTTTTCCCCATGAGTAGAGTTCCCTGCTCTATAGAGGAGGTCCTTGTTGATTATCTTTGTTATATATAGTAGTAAATATGTTAATCCCGAACTCCTAACCTATTCCTCTCCTGACTACTGAGTGATCATTTAGAAAGTGATGACAGAAGGAATGGAGCCCTTCATTCTTCCCTTTGTGCCCAGACACTGGCACAAGCTTCCTGAACTTTTCCTCTGTGTTTTCTCCTTAAAAGACAGATGTTTTTCTTAACCTAAAGACTAGTTGATCTGGAACATGGGTAGGAGGATAAGGCATTGAGCCCGGTTTTGCGAGATAAAATGTTAAAGTTAAAGCCAAGATGAATCTTTAGCTTCCAGACCAACTTTGTCAGTGATGTTTTAATTTCTGATAATCTCAACTTGCTTATCTGGTGGCTCAGTCAGTAAAGAACCCGCCTGCAATACGGAAGTTGTGATTTTGATTCCTGGGTTGGGAAGATCCCCTGGAAAAAGAAATGGCTACGCACTCCAGTATTCTTGCCTGGGAAATCCTATGGACAGAGGAGCCTGGTAGGGCTCTTCCATCACTACCACCAACCTCAGCTTACTCTATAAAGCTTATCTTACAGATGAGGAAAGGGGAACACAGAGAAGGATTCTGTCCCAGTAGCCTCATCCAATCGCCCCCCAATCTCTCCTCCCTCCCTGACACGGAGTCACAGGCTGTCTACGGCTGTATCCTGCTTAGACACCACAATCAATTTGTGAGTCATTTTTGAGTATGTTTTCCTGCCATGTACCCAGGTACTGAGACCATCAGATGGCCCTTCAAGGAGTTTATCATGAGTCAGCAAGATTACTGTGTAAATAATTAAGATAGAATATGAAGAGTATTTCATAGAACAAGGTGCTATGGAAAAACAGAAGAATAATTTCCAATAAGTGGGAGAGCTTGTAGTAAGGTCATATAGCTGTGGCATCAACACGACAGCCACTAGCTAAATGTGGTAATTTAAAGTAAAGTTAGTTAAAATCAAATGGAATTAGTTGCACCAGTCAAAGTTAAGTCCTCAACAGCCACTTGTGGCTACTGACCACCATCTTGGACAGTACCGATGTGTGGCATTTCCACGATCACAGAAGGTTCTACTGAGCAGTGGTGGTTTAGAGCTACTATGATGATGATGTGTTAAGTCCAGGGGATCAAGGTGATCTCCAGAGATGACAGAACAATATCTGATTCTGGAGAGGAATCATCTTTGACCATCTGAGCATTAGTCAGGAGATAAAAATCTACACTGGTTAATTAACTGCTCTGAACTTGGAAGGACAGTTCTAGGGACAGGAACACAGACCCCTGAGAAAGGGATGGAGCTCGGCAGGTCCTGGTACCTCTGAGAGCCGGGAGTTGGGTGGGGGAAGTGGGAGCTCTGTGGGGCTGGGACCCACACCTTTAGTAGGAGAGGGAGTTCTTGATGGCTGACTTGTTCTGTTGTCTCCAAGCGGGCACGATAAGGCTGATTCCTGGAGTTTGGAAAACTAGAATTACAGCAGGTACTGGTATAAATTGCCATTGTAGGGGTGGGAAGTGTGGCTGGGGTCATGTTCACAGAAAGAGGAAAGAAACAGGCAGAAAACAGGAGGCAGATACACAGGAGTAAAGCCTGATTCCCTTTTCCCACCTTCCAGTCTGCCTCTAGCATCCCTCTGGCAAAGCCTAGCAGGGACGCAACTGGCCAAGGAGAATGTCTTGCAAAATCCCAGCCCCAACACTGGGAAGCAAAATATGAGGCTGGGGGTGAGGGGCCTTTTGTATAAGGAAGAATTTGACTGGCCTTGTTCTCCGGCTCTTGGGAGGAAGATTCTAAATTCTTGGAATTTCCCAAGTCCTAAGAGTATCTTGGTTACTCATAAGCCCCTCGGGTCACACCTGTAGTTATGCTATCAAGATGATTCAGATGTGGACTGCTCACCGAGAAGACCAACCACATGATTAATGGGTTAGGACTTTGAGACAGCCCAACCTCCAGCCTCCAGGGAGAAGTGGCGGGACCGAATGCTGAATCCGGTCTTGGGGCCGATGCTTTCATCAGCCAGGTCTACAGACGGAAACCCCTGTGAAAGCTGGACCCCAGCGCTCCAAGAACCCTTCTGGCTGTGAACACATCAGGAGGGGAGATGGGTTGATCCCACAGGGGACGTGCACAGGAGCTCTGTGTCTTGGACCCTCTCAGACCTCCCCCCGTGCGTCTATTTGGCTGGTCCTGATCTGTATTCTCCGTAGTAGTAGGAGTGTCAGTCACTCTGTCGTGTCCGACTCTTTGTGACCCCATGGACTGCAGCCCTCCAGGCTTCTCTGTCCATGGAATTCTCCAGGCAAGAATACTGGGGTGGGTAGCCATTCCCTTCTCTAGGGGATCTTCCTGACCCAGGGACTGAACCTGGGTCTCCTGTGTAGCAGGCAGATTCTTTACCATCTGAGCCATCAGGAAAACCCATATCCTCTATAACAAAACTGCAATTTTAAGTATGGTGCTTTCCTGAGTTCTGAGAACCATTGGAGCAAATTGTCAAACCTAAGGTGGTTTGTGGGATGCTCTGAACTCACAGCACATTGGTCGGAAGTGCAGGTGGCCTGGACACCCCCAAACAGGTGACTGGGAGATGGACTTGAGGCTCTGAAGCAGTTGTTTAACAAATTAGCCCAATATGGCCAAACTGCTGATTCCTCCGAAGAGGTGGTGTTGATTATTTTTTCTTGTAGAGCAAACATTTCCACTCATGGGTTTTGTGAGTCAGAAACTCAGGGAAGACTTTGTTCCATCACGCCTGGGGTCACAGCTGGGGTGGCAATCCAAAACCATCAAGTAAAATACTTATCTTCATGCTGAAACTGAAAGTGCATCTTTTCAGATTTTTCAATTATAAAATTCTGGGTAAATTCTTCAAAGTTGAACTTTTCTTCTCAGGTTGCCCCTAATTCTCTGGTGCTCTTTGCATGAGTTAGTGTGAACTTTGGTCAAGCCAGCTCTTCACGTCTGCAGTGATAGCCGGGTGGTGGTACCAGCCAGGCAGGATCAAGGGCTTATAATCTTTAAGCTGACCGCTTGGCATTTAGGATATTGATTGCATTTTTGTTACAATCCTCTCCCAAATTATAGCTCCCCTGGTGGCTCAGACGGTAAAGAATCGGCTGGCAATGCAGGAGACCTGGGTTTGATCCTGGGGTTGGAAAGATCCCCTGGAGGAGGGCATGGCAACCCACTCCAGTATTCTTGCCTGGAGAATCCCGTGGACAGAGGAGCCTGGCGGGTTACAGTCCATGCGGTCGCAGAGAGTCTAACATGACTGAGTGACTAAGCAAGCACCCAGATTATAAGGGCCCTGTCTCTATAAGCTTNGAGGAGGGCATGGCAACCCACTCCAGTATTCTTGCCTGGAGAATCCCGTGGACAGAGGAGCCTGGCGGGTTACAGTCCATGCGGTCGCAGAGAGTCTAACATGACTGAGTGACTAAGCAAGCACCCAGATTATAAGGGCCCTGTCTCTATAAGCTTCCCAGGTGTCACCAGTGCTAAGGAACTCATCTGCCAATGCAGGGGACACACAAGAGACACAGGTTTGATCCCTGGGTCGGGAAGATCCCCTGTGCCCCTGGAGGAGGACATGGCAACTTACTGTTATTCTTGCCTGGAGAATCTCATGAACCGAGGAGTCTGGTGGGTTATGGTCCATGGGGTCCCAAAGAGTCGGACACAACTGAAGCAACATAGCACCCACACATCTCTATAAGCTAAGGCCAAGATGCAGAAGCAGTGTGCTTGAGAATGTACGTCACAGTCATGGGGGAATTTGGAGCCAGGTCACCCGAGGTTACATTCCAGTTTAACCACTTACTAACTTACTAGCTTTGCAATCTTGGATGATATATATATATATATATGTGTGTGTGTGTGTGTGTGTGTGTGTATAAAAAAAATCTCCTGGTGCCTCAGTTTTTCCATCTGTAAAATGGGGTCATGAGTTCAGTTGTCAGCTGACTTTGTTACTAATGAGTGTGACTTTGGTGATCTCAGTTTTGTTCTCTGGACCAGAAAGCTTGTGAGCCCCTTTCCAGTCCTACATTTCTTGAGGTGACAGTGATGCATAAACAATGAAAACAATCATACGTTAGGAGTCATTTGTTATTTTTCACTCTGCCCAGTCATCCCTGACCACAGCCGTCCCTCGGTGCTTCTGCTCTGCGTCCTAACCGGTACCATCCAGGCGGTGAGCGCTGTCGGTTGTGGCAACTTCTGATGCAGCAGCATGAGCTTAAGCTCTGGAGCGAGACTGAGTTGGAATTCCAGTTTCACCATCTGTGGGCTTCCCTGGGGGCTCAGACGATAAAGATTCTGCCTGCAATGCAGGAGACCCAGGTTCGATCCCTGGGTAAGGAAGATCCCCTGGAGAAGGAAATGGCAACCCACTCCAATATTCTTGCTTGAAGACTAACACTATCATTTTTCTACCATCTTTCTGGCTAGTGAGGCCATTTAACCTTTTTAACTCTCTGTTTTCCTCATATAGCATAACCTGGTGTTATTCCAGATGCTTTTGACTGCAAATGGGCTTCCTTAGTGGCTCAGATGGTAAAGCGTCTGCCTGCAATGTGGAAGACCCGGGTTCAATCCCTGGGTTGGGAAGATCCCCTGGCGGAGGAAATGGCAACCCACTTCAGTACTCTTGTCTGGAAAAATCCACGGACAGAGGATCCTGGTAGGCTACAGTCCATGGGGTTGCAAAGAGCGGGACACGACTGAGCGACTTCACTTTCACTTTTTGACTACAGATAAATGAAACCACTGGACCGAGGTGGCTTGGAGACTATTCATTTCTTTGTTGGGAAGTGGCCATTACTGGCCATGATGTAGTGGCCAATAAAGTGTCCGTTATTGTCAAGTGCACACCGCGCTTGACAAGCAGCCCGGACTCGGGGGTTCTCCAGTGGTTCATGAAACCGGGCTGGCTTTTCTGGGCTTCCTGCTCACGATCACACGATGCTGGCTATAGAATGGTATCAGCAGACGGGGACCCTGGGAGTGGACCTCTTATTGTCTGTTTCTTTGGGAGAGAGGAAACTCTTTCCGAAAGACAGGAGCCAACGTGTCCCCAGTCCCACTGACCAGGGTTTGGCTTCACGTTCCCGCCTCAGCTGCAGGGAATGCTGGGAAAGCCGCACAGGGCCTCTGCAGCCCCTGCAAGCCCCGCCCACAGGGCGGGGAAGGGTATCTTCTGAGCCAGCAACCAACGGGGTTTGTGACAAATATCCAGCTCAGGGCATTACAAGGATCAGATGGATTTATTTATTGACTTAAGTTGATATTTAAGCTCATCAAATGCCTATATCATAGTTATTGTCTGTCAGGCACTGTTTAATATCAACCGATTTATTCCTCATAAGTCTGTGGGAGAGATACCATCATGATGCCCATTTTACAGATGAGGAAACTGAGGCACTGAGAGATGAGTGTAACTGGCTAAAGGCTGGAAGCTTGGACAGGGGAAGGCAGGATCGGAACCCGGCTCCGTAGCCTGTGCTCTCAGCTCCTGTGCCGCATGGTGTTCCAAAACGTGTGTTGGAGCGCCACGTGCAGCAGTCTGCCTGGGGATGCTGCTTCCCTGTCCTTCTTCTGGTTCTGTGACAAGAGCTAGGAGATGCCAGGGGCATGGGAACAGTGAAGCAGACCATCCCACTGCAGACGCCCTGCTTTCTCTCCCCATTCCAGTTTCTCCCATTCACTTTTCCTCCTCTCGTAGACTTTACCAGTTTCAGAAGAACCTGTGAATTCTATTACAGACTTCTTTTCTTTACTTATTTAAGATTTATGAAAAGGGTAAATTTTTTTTCTCCTGATGTTTGAACGCTTGGACCAATGGAGAATAAATGTTTTCTGTTCCTAAGGATGAACAGAGATGGGTTGGCGGATTGACCCATGAAGCCTTATGGGGAGTTGCCGTTGGGTGTCCTCTTTTCCTGTAAAGAGGAGCTCAGGGTATGGTGAGAACCTTGTCTTATGTCTTATGTCTTATAGAGGCCTTGTCTTATGGTGGGGTGTGTGTGTGTGTGTGTGTGTGTGTGTGTTAGTTGCTCAGTTGACTCACACTCAACTGACTCGACTCAGACTCTGTTGCTCAGACTCTTTGTGACCTCATGGACTGTAGCCCGCCAGGCTCCTCTGCCCATGAAATTTTCCGGGCAAGAACACTGGAGTGGGTAGCTATTCCCTTCTCCAGGGGGTCTTCCTGACCCAGGGACTGAATCATGGTGTCTCCCTCATTGAGGGCAGATTCTTTACCATCTAAGCCACCAAAAGATGAGATCTCTTTGAAGCAGAGCATTCAGAGTACATTGCTCATTAACCAGATTGCGATGGTACTGGAAAAGGTTGGAGCTTGTCACGGCTTCTGCTGCTGTGTCTACGCAATGACAGAGAGGTTGTTTTGGAGAAACCCCTTTCTAAGGTCTTGGAGGAAGTGAGCCATGCATTGGGAACACAAATCAGTGACTCAAGAAGGAACAGGAAAGGACTATCACAAGTTTCCTAGCCTGGGACCCAGAAAGCATAAAAACAAGGTCACGTGTCCCATCATGAAGAAAGGAGTCTCTGAAAAGGGAGGAAAAAACAGCCAAATATAACTCCACATAAAGATGATCAGAAAAACATCCTCGCTCGTTTGACAACCAACCAAGAATAACATATGAGTTCATCGAGCTCCAAAAGGGGAGAAAAGATAGAGGCATTAGCCAGCTAATTTAAAAATCAAGAAGTGCATTTCTCATCTTCATGCAGAGGAATGTTCAGGAACAGATCCATGTAGAGTAGCGCTTGCCCCCTAAAGCGGGGCTTCCTGTGGGGACGCAGCAGCTGCATCTTTGATGACTCCTTGGATATTAGCAAAACACTTGCTAAATATAGATGACTGTCAACAAGTCATAAATAAGGGAACGGGAGTGGGAAACTCCGCACAAAAGGTGAGTGGGCAAGAACAAAGACATCCTTCTCTGCCAAGGTAATTATCACGTGCAGCAGCGAAGCCTGACTCACTGAGTCATTTAGAAGTTCAAGTGCCAAATAGGAATAAAAGTCCCGTAGAGGACTGTCACAGGGCAAGGCGATGGAGGCAAACTGGTACCTAGGATCTGTTTCCATGGAGTGGAAAGCATGACGGTGGCAGGAACTCAGGGTATCATAGTGGCCAGGTGGCAAGGAGTTACTCAGCTGCCAGCCTGCTGTTTTAGCTACATCAGTTCTTTCCCTGTTTGTTTCTTTTCCTGCAAGGGGAACTGTCAGAATCTCTACCCCGATTTCCCTCAGGGATGTGGGGTACCAGCTACCCAGACCTTGAGTGTGAACAAGCTGGCTTACGTCAATGTGACCTGTGCTAGGTCAGATCAATGGCATTTCCTCAAAATAAGTCGGACGCGTGCTAATTGATTTCTGCTCTTCCTTTCTGCCCAGGTTCAATCCACTGAAACTCTGGACAGTCTGCATTTGCTAAGTGCCCTGTGTTCATGGTGTGGGCCTTGGCTCTCCCTGTAACACATCGAACCAAATAAGCACGGCCCTGCCTGCCCCCATCCCCCCTTCCCCACCACTTTGCCCACCTGATGTGGAATGCTGACTCACTGGAAAAGACCCTGATGCTGGGAAAGATTGAAGGCAGGGGGAGAAGGGGACTGCAGAGGATGAGATGGTTGGATGGCCTCACCGACTCAATGGACGTGAGTTTGAGCAAACTCTAGGAAATAGTGAAGGACGGGGAAACCTGGCGTGCTGCAGTCCATGGGGTTGCAGGAGTCACACACGACTGAGGGACTGAACAACAACCCCGCTTCTAGTAAGTCCTGATTCAAGGAGGTGCTGCCAGAAGCAGATGGACAGCTGCCACAGCTCTGCCTGCAGTTTAGCCAATTCCTGCTGGACACAGAAAGCATCCCATCCTGAAGTCCCAAAGACTGCTGCCCAGCCCCACCAGTACACCAACTGGTTCCCAAAGTGCAACCTAGCAAGTAGCTCTTGAGCACTCAAGGGATCTGTAGAAATGAATAACTCTTTAAGAAACCCTGTATAAAAAAATGTATCCTCACATGATTTTGTAAGTCCGCCACCTAACGTGATACGTCAGCCTCCAAGCTGCTAAAATAAAACAGTTAAGCCAGGGTAGGGTTAGCTAGTGCAGGGGGAGTCTCCCCACCTTCCGCCCCATAGATTTATTTATTTGTTTGCTCCATGGAGATTTTACAAGTCCTGGTGATTCATGAAGAGATGCTGGTTTGTTCAAACAGATTCCGTTATGGATATCAGAGTGCTTGTTCAAGACCATCTGGGCCACGTGACCAGAGATTTGATCAAGAGGGTCTTCTCACCTCTCACCCTGTGGATGGCAAGACAACCCCTTACTCATTATTTTCTGAGTTCAAGCTCAGTCAAAGCTGCCTTATTCTGCCTTGATTCTGGCAACCAAGCACCCAGTAGCTTGTCTTGTGCTGGTGTTTGTGAAATGATCGGCATGTATTAAATGAACGTGATGCGAGGGGCTGAAGAACTTTGGGTTCCTTTTTGTTCAAGTTGGATTATAGTCCATCAGCTACTTACAGTGAGGCTGAGAAAACGCAGGTAGAGGCAAGAGAAATACAAAGCAGTGGCTGTTAATTCCCTGTCTTTAAATCAAGAATGGGAACACGCAGCAGGGAAACACTGGCCCTCAGAGCTTCCGAGTGGCTGGTGTGCTCTTGGTCTCACTGTCCCCGCTGTCTGTAGCTGTGGGCCCTGGAGCGGAGGCTCAGCTTCACTTTCGGCTGCGGTTCCTCAAGTTGGCATAGAAATGTCTTGACTGAACATTTTCTTCCAGACAGAATCAAAAACTTTATTTCCAACCCTCAGCAAAATATAATTTACATGTTATCTGGATAAGTACTGAAGAATGGCTTTTGAAAAATTAGATTTGTTTTGGACAATTCTCCAGTCAAACATCTAAGGGAAGGTACAGTGTGAGGTAGTGATTGGCTGGACATTTTTGAGCTATGCTTGGAGCTTTCTGATGTCAGGGTCCTTGCAGAGCATCCTCAATAATTGAGGTTTAATGCATTCTGTATGTGTGTGTGTGCGTGTGTTGAACACACAAACAGTGAAGCAAACATTGACCAGTATTTTGGTGCAAATGGAACCATCTTTTCCTTCCTTGTTTATCCTCAGCTTTCCCACCTACAAGAATGACACTCAAGTGTGGGTTTCTTAATACCTAGGGAGTTTGACCTCTCTGTGTCCTGGGACCTTTGACTGCCCCCCACCCCCAATTGACGGAAATCCTCAGTGAAACATGATGTTATATGCCAGAGAAGCCAAGGAATCATCAGTCTAAAGAGAATCATTATTTTGTGTTCTAAGAAAGAAAAAAGCACTAATGCTGTCAAACTACATCGTGTTCTAGTTTGCAAATGCAGCTTGATTTCAGCAATGTTACAATAACAACAAAAACTGCATGGAAGACTCGAGGAAATACATAATCACCATTCTGGGGGCCACATCAGGAAATCTGGGATCCAACAAGCATAAACTAAATGAATACATACGAAGGAAGGATCCTTTCTCAGCTAAAACTATCTTTGTTTCCACAAAGTGCTCAACCCAGAGTTCAGGACGAGATTCTTTGTCGAGTCTTTTTCAAATGTCCCCCACCAAAGGAGTTATTAAAATGGGGCTGCTGGATAAGGTCAAGAAACTGCCAAAAGGTTTCTGTGTTTTTTTCAGCCTGTTGCTGTTGTTCAGTACTCTTGCCTGGAAGATCCATGGACAGGAATCTGGTGGGCTGCAGTCCATGGGGTCGCTAAGAGTCGGACACNTCCCCCACCAAAGGAGTTATTAAAATGGGGCTGCTGGATAAGGTCAAGAAACTGCCAAAAGGTTTCTGTGTTTTTTTCAGCCTGTTGCTGTTGTTCAGTACTCTTGCCTGGAAGATCCATGGACAGGAATCTGGTGGGCTGCAGTCCATGGGGTCGCTAAGAGTCGGACACGACTGAGCGACCTCACTTTCACTCTTCACTTTCATGCATTGGAGAAGGAAATGGCAACCCACTCCAGTGTTCCTGCCTGGAGAATCCCAGGGACGGGGGGAGCCTGGTGGGCTGCCGTCTATGGGGTCGCACAGAGTTGGACACGACTGAGCGACTTAGCAGCAGCAGCAGCTGTTCATTCACCAAGTCGTGTCTGACTCTTCATGACCCTGTGGACTGCAGCCCGCCAGGCTTCCCTGTCCTACACCACCTTCCGGAGTTTGCCCAAGTTCATGCCTGTAATCGGTGATGACACCCAACCATCTCATGCCCTGTCAGTATCTTGTCCTTCCGCCTTCCATCTTTCCCGGCACAGGACATGGCAGAAAGACAAGTGACACAGACCACAGTGGCAAGATAAAGGGCAGACCGTCAGCTGCGGTGACGAGCACACAGTCCACGGGGGTCTGCCTGTTTTCTGAGTACTGTTGTGCACCAGCTCTGTCTGCCTCCCAGCAGTGCAGTGAGGAGGAGTCCACGTGGTTTTTGGAGAAGACTTTTAGAAGTAACTTACGATTTAAGGCAAAGTTTGGTGGAGGGCGGTGGAAGGGTGATACCGTGTGTTTGTACGGTTGAATTGGTCCTTGCACATCAAAGTTCTTTTAAAAACTTAAAAGATATATTAAATACAATAATAATGACCAGGGAATGTGTTTAACATCTCTGTACAATTTCAAGAATAATGATTAAAAGATGGTCATCAGGTACTCGAAAAGATGCTCGCCGTCACTAATCATCAGGGATGTGGAAATCAAAGCTGTAGTGAGCGGCCATCCCACACCTGCCAGAATGGCTCTCGCCAAAGACACTCGAATAACAAATGCGGGCAAGGATGCGGAGAAAAGGGAACCTTTGTACACCGTCGGTGGCAATGTAATTGGTACAGCTACTATGGAAAACAGCACGGAGGTTTCTGAAAAAATTAAAAATAGAACTACCATAACACCCAGCAATTCTACTCCTGGATATATATCTCAAAAGAAAAAGAAAAACACTAATTCTAAAAGATATATGCACCCCAACATTCAGTTCAGTTCAGTTCAATCACAGTCGTGTCCGACTCCTTGCGACCCCATGAACTGCAGCATGCCAGGCCTCCTTTCCATCACCAACTCCCAGAGTTCACCCAAACTCTTGTTCATCGAGTCAGTGTTGCCATCCAGCCATCTCATCCTCGGTTGTCCCCTTCTCCTCCTGCCCCCAATCCCTCCCAGCATCAG
>SJYA01006729.1:0-20283 GCA_006410615.1 Neotragus moschatus
AACCCTAACCCTAACCCTAACCCTAAACCCTAACCCTAACCCTAACCCTAACCCTAACCCTAACCCCACCTCATCCCTAATCCTAACCCTAACCTTAACCCTTGACCGTGGCACTGACCCTAACCCTTGACCCTGACAATGACCCTAACCCCTGACCCTGACCCTGACCCTAACCGTCACTGCAGGCTCAGAGTCTGCTAAGAAACACACACACAGAGAAGCTGCAGCCTCACAGTCTACGAAGAAAGAGACACATGGAAAACCTGCAGGCTCCCAGTCTGCTAATACACACATAGAGCAGCTGCAGGCTGTTCTGAGAACATGGGCAGCAGCAGCTATGTGTAAAACAGCCCATAATCGTTTCTGTTAAACCTGTAACTCCATGTTGACCTTGTGTTTCATTTTACCTTCTCCACTAGGTTGTCTAATCATGTTTTATTCATTTCTGTACCACCAACACCAACCAGAGGTTCTGAAACATCCTCTTGGAATGATTAGGAGGCTTGAACTAGGTTATCAAAAAGTCTTGTAGGTTTTCCAGGAGTAGAATCTGTGTGTGTGTGTGTGTGTGTGTGTGTGTGCGCGCATGCATGTCCGCGTGCAGGGTGGGGGAGCGTGCATGCATGTGTGTGTGTATATCTGTGTCTGTGTGCATGTGTGTCTGTGTGTAGGGAATTAGGGGAAAAGTAACAAGGTGTGAGTCATGAAATGTAAGTTGGAGTCAAATCAGGAAGGGCATTATTAAAATTCACAGATAACTCACCTCATGAAAACTTGTTTTCTGATAACATGTGCCTGGCAACTGGCTCCCATCCTTTGCCCAGCAATTGGCTCACATCCTCAGACCATCTCCTGTCCTCAAACATTTTAGCTTCTACAGAGGAAAGAAGATGTAGAGAGAAGAACCCAAGCGACTGTGATAAGTGGAGAATGATCCCCTGTGTCTTCAATATTCCCCAGTTACAATATTCAAAGATCTGGTTGATATTCAAAAATGAGCATCCATTAAACAGAAGATTCCTGGAATCACAAGTAGTTATCCTAGAAAACCTACCCAGAGCAGGCAATCTGCACTGGGTAGCACCCACCAGCAGCTAGGACAAGGTTATTGTTGCAGCTGGTAAGATGGCCAGACTAACCCTGATCATTTCATTGATCTTAAAACAGCATCCCGCTGCTCATCGTTTGGCACAGCTGTTTGATCCTCACTTACTGAATAATGGCAGACTTTTACTGGACTAGGGAACTTTGGAATTACATGCAGCAGTAAATAGGAAATACTCAGATACAAAATCTTCTTTTTTAGGGACAGATTTTAATTTTATAAAGACTATTCTATCAGTAGTATAGAAGGACCAGGTTGGACTTCGAGAGATGAGTTAGAAAACAGTTAATAACAATGAGAACCTGGACACGGGCAATGACAATGGTGATTCAGAAGGGAGAGACCTTGCGAGGTCAGCTCCGCAGAACGTGCCCGGCAGAGACGAGACAGGGGCGAGGCATGTGGTCACTGAGATGGGGATAGGGGAAGGCAAGTGTGGGTGCAGGAGGATGGACAAGTTGAAGCTGACATCTGGGAGCACTAGCTATCAGAAACAATCATTTTTAAAGGACACAACTCAGAGGCAATCACAAAATTCTCAGTTTAAAGAAGTATAATTCTAAGCACATTTTTAAGGCAGTACAGCTAGTCTTTAGTTCTGCTCTTCCGTAATTTCTGTTTTATCACTCGTCTTTTCCCCAAAGAGCCTGTTGGCAGTTGTGAACAGGCTCTGTGGGCCGGGCGTGCTCACTACCCCGAGGAGTGACTGCAGACCTGGGTGGACATCTCCACGTTCACTCAGACAACGTACCTGGTGATGAAGACAAGAACAGCGCCTCATAACATGCCGTCTTCGCCCTCAAGAGCTCTTCCCAAACAAATGTCTGTGCTGAAAATCACAAAGGGTCCTATTTTAAAAGAAGTTTGGTTTGACCATCTAGCACAGAGTTACTCAACCTGGAAATACAGACATTTAGGGCCACAAAGCTGGTGTCTCAGCGGTAAAGAATCCGCCTGCCAATGCAGGAGACATAGAGGATGAGGGTTTGATCCCCGGGTCGGAAAGATCCCCTGGAGGAGGAAATGGCAACCCATTCCTGAATTCTTGCCTGGGAAATCCCATGGACAGAAGTCCAAAGGTGGGGTACAGTCCATGGGGTCTCAAGAGTTGGACACGACTCAGGGACTAAACCACCACTACGACTTTGCTGTGAGGCGGTCCTGCACACAACGGAATACTTAGCTGCATTTCTGGCTTCTGTCCACTAGATGTCAGCAGCACCTCTCGGGTATGACAACCAACTGTCCGGACCTTGTCAACGGTCCAAGTGGGAGCAAAATCGCCCCCAGGTGGACCGACAGCCCCGCTCCAGCGGGTGATCGCGGCGCGCAATCACTCAGGAGGGAGACTGAACAGTACAGACAGATATGGAATAACCTCTACAGCACAGGAATGAGCAGAAATAGACATGGAAATGTTTCGTTTCCAATTCGTTAGAAAAGACCCTGAGGCTGGGAAAGACTGAAGGCGGGAGGAGAAGGGGACGACAGAGGATGAAATGGTTGGACGGCATCACCAACGCGATGGACATGAGTTTGAGTAGGCTCCAGGAGTTGCTAATGGACAGGGAAGCCTGGCGTGCTGCAGTCCACGGGGTCGCAAAGAGTCAGACACTACTGAGCAACTGAACTGAACTGATATATGTGGCTGACTTATAGTGTGTATATATATGTATATAGAGAGAGATATAGATATTATATCTAAAAAATTCCAGAAGATATAAGTCCCCATTTGTGTTGCACTTTTCCCACTTAAGCATAACCTTATAATAGAAACAACGCATTAAACAAAAAGTTCATTTACATGGCTGCATTTTCATTTGAAATATAACATTACCAAAAGTTTAAAATAGAACAAAATGTAAACTCTTGGCTTTCTTGCGGAATAGAGCTGTAATTTCCCTTGGTTATCAAAGCTGCAGCGAATAACACCCAGTGCAGCCCGTGAACATGGGCAGGTTTCGTCTCCCACAGTCCCCCTCGCCGCGTTCAGGCCTGCATTCTCTTCGCCCCTGCGGTGCCCCTCCCACCTCCCGGCCTCACCGGCTTCCATCAGCAGATGCGCATTAAGAACAGACGAGCCCTGTGAGAACGGAGGAAGGCCACACACCTGGGACACCTGGGCCGCCCCCATGAAGGCCACGGTCAGGACAGAGGAGAGGCTGAGCAGAGAGAAGAACACGTTTCGTGAGCGGTCCTCTTCACTCAACATTTTTAATAAGTTGATGGGAAAAGTGCCGTTTGCTTCACAGAGAGCATCCGTCGGTGGAGGTCTGTATCAAAAGCCGAACAGAAGCACGTCAACCATGCCCTCCACCAGTCACCTGCTCATTCGTGCCCCGCCTGTGGACCCTGGGTGTGGTCAGCAGAGAAGCTGCATCCTCAAACACCTGCGTCGAATCCCAGAAACCTGTGGGTGAGACTGAATTAAGGATCTTGCAATGGAGAGTCACCTGGATCACCAGGTGAGCTCAGTGTAATCACAGGCTTCTTATAAGAGGACCGACCACAAGGGACTATATTTCCTAGACTTTGTTTCATGAAAGAACAATAGGGAATTTACTGCTATAACTTCAATTTAAAAAATGGGAGGATAAAGTCGAAGGCAAATAATCAAATAAAGGCAATCTTATCAATTGAGAATCCTCCTCTGATTCTTTTGACAAAGTTAGTGCCAATGGGAGCAATGGTTAAAACAAAATTTGGACTGTTTCTCCTCAAAAGCCCATTTAAACTCATTGTAACAGGTGACATATAAATGCTACAGCTATTAAACAAACAATAAGATGATTCTAAAGTTTCATATTTCTAATAAGGTGCTACATGAATAAATAAGCAAAGAATATAGAGCCTCCATTTTCATGTAAATAGCAAATAATCCGTAGGTCGTTTCCATGTTGGTGCACATGGCTTATGAATAAGACAGTCACTATACCTGATGTATAATGGATTCCTAGAAATAAGTCTGTCGTGATTTCACTTGCAAAATTAAACAAATGCAAAGCAAACTATGGGAATTTTATTATGATGAGATATTTGATGGACATAATAGATCAATAAATGCACTATTAACAATTTTGATTGACATCTTGAATTTTCAAATGTTGTTATTAATGTTCTTACAGTCAAAACACCCTGATGATTTTTCATTTCATTGCTATGGCTCCAGTCCATGTAAGAATTCTGATGGCATACAGTGTATTTTAAGTACCATTTCTGTTGTCAGTTTTATAAGGTTTGTCTTCAAAATCTTCATTTATTTGTAGTGTGTTTGCATTTATTATTGGTTGTTATATCCTTAATGAATTTTGATGAATGACTTGGGGGCTTAGTTTTTTTCTTTATTTTATATAAGGTGACTGTTAGTAGTTTTTGTTAATGCAGCAGCTATGTCTACTAAGCAGGATGCTGAGGTTCAAGCTTATAATAAAATTCTCTTAGGTATAGTTCCTTTCTGTAATGATGGAAATACACATTAAAATCACAATGCAATATTTGTTCATATTCACTAAACGATTATAATCAAGAACAAAATATTAACAGCAATGTAGAAAACTGAAAACCTTACACTTAGCTTTTGGATACGGAAAATGGCACAGACTATACGTACAATAAGACAAGATCAGGAGCTGACTGTGACTCAGATCATGAACTCTTCATTGCAAAATTAAGACTTAAACTGAAGAAAGTGGGGGAAACCATTAGACCATTCAGGTATGACCTAAATCAAATCCCTTACGATTACACAGTGGAAGTGACAAATAGAGTCAAAGGATTAGATCAGATGGACAGAGTGCCTGATGAGCTATGGACAGCAATTCATGACATTGTACAGGAGGCAGTGATCAAGACCATCCCCAAGAAAAAGAAGTGCAAAAAGGCAGAATGGTTGTCTGCGGAGGCATTACACACAGCTGAGAGAAGAGGAGAAACGAAAGATAAAGGAGAAAAGGAAAGATATACTCATCCGAATGCAGAGTCCCAAAGAACAGCAAGGAGAGATAAGAAGCCTTCCTCAGTCATCAATGCAAAGAAACAGAGGGAAACAAGAGAATGGGAAAGACTAGAGATCTCTGCAAGAAAAGTAGAGATACAAAGGGAACATTTCATGCAAAGATGGGCACAATAAAGGACAGAAATGGTATGGACCTAACAGAAGCAGAAGATACTAAGAAAAAGTGGCAACAATACACAGAAGAATTATTCAAAAATGACATTCATGACCCAGATAACCATGATGGTGTGATCACTCACCTAGAGCCAGACATCTTGGAATGTGAAGTGAATAGGCCATAGGAAGCATCACTACAAACAAAGCTAGTGAAGGTGATGGAATTCCAGTTGAGCTATTTCAAATCCTAAAAGATGATATATTTTGCAGGAGAATGCACCCATTTTGGATAAAACACATGGAGTATTTTAAGTGATGTGGCAAATATGAGTACTTTTTACCATTATTAGGAGTTTTCTGTACATTTAAAATTACTAGAAAGTAAATTATCTTTCAAAAAAACCATGTCAATATCACAAAAGGACATCAGATAAGACAGGCAAGAAACTTTCTTATGGAGGCCAAGACTTACACAGATTAAGTTCAAGGCAAGTTATAATGCTCCTTGTCCTTGTAGAAGTCCATATTTATGAAGAAGCACTATGAGAAGAATCTATTATGGGTCCTCTGGATGACCTACTGCAAGAGAAAGAGATTTTAGAAACAAAATTTTCCACATAACTTCACAAAAAGTTGTTAGAACACACTCAGGAAAGTTGAATAATTTGAGATCAATACACAATAATCAGTTGCATTTCAATACACTAATAACAATCAGAAACAAAAATTAAGAAACTTCCATTTATAATTGCATGAAAAAGAATAAAGCATCCAGCAACAAACTTAACCAAGGACATCAAAGACCAGCAGACCGAAAACTAGAAGGCACTGACCAAGAAACTGAAGAAAACACAAACAGAAACATATTCCACGCTCGTGCACAGGGAGAATGAGTTATTAAAGTGTCCACCCCAACCAAAGCCATCAGCAAGCGCACTACAGTCCCAGCATGCTACCCAGTGGCATTTTGCATCGAAATAGAAACATTCCTAATATCAGTTTGCAGCAACTAAAGGCCTTGAGCAGCCCAAAAGACTGAGGAAGAAGATCACACCTAGAGGCATCTTCCTCTGACTTCAGACTGCATCGCGGAGTGGCAGCAACCAGCACAGTGAGGAGCCGGCACAGACACACGCACCCGGGCGCGAGGAGAGAACTGAGCGCCAGGAACGAACCCACAAGTACATGGCCAGTTCACGAAAATCGAGCCAGGAGCAGTCAAAGAGGAAAGGACAGTCCCCTCAAGAAACTGTGCAAGAAAACTGGCCACCCTACACTGAGGAACATTGGTCTATATCACGCAGAAATCTAACTAAAAAGCCACCATTTTCCACATGGAGCTCTCTCCCTCCTGAGTCCTCTGAGATGGGCCTGCCTAGCAGCGCTCAGTTGCACACAAGAAACACCTGCTTCATCCTCATTTTTCCCTCTTGCAGCGCCTCCTTGCTGGTGGGCACTGAGGCAGCCCTGCTCCTCTCAGCGTGGACACAGCCCTGTTATCAAGAAGCCTCAGCCTTGACGGCCCTGAGGAGACAAAGAGCCTGTCAGCTGTGCATGGAGCCAAGTCTGGGTCCAGAACGTGTGCCTGTGCTCCACGGGGCAGAGCTGGGTTTGGCGCCCGCTGTGGGCCACCAGAGAAGAGGGGGCAGCACCGCGCTTACAGACCCCAGAGGCCTGATCCCGCGCACAGCTCTGCGGCTGAACACTAAGACTGGAAACCCAAACTGAAACAGAACCGAGTATCTCCATGACCCTTCTCAATACCTGGCTAAGGAACAATTAATTAAGAACCAAACGGAATGAAAGGGACATAAATACCCACTTTACATCTGACACCTCACTTCAATTAAAAAGCTATAAAATTTTAGAAAACAACAACAGACCTACATGATCTTGGGTCTGGTGATGACTTCTAACACACGGCAAAAAAGCCTATTTACAAAACTGTTTAATTAATTAGAAGATTGACTTTTAAGAATTTATACATTGACTCTGTGAAGGAGCTTATGCAAGAAAATCAAAAGACAAACTGTTAGGGGAACCACTAATCAAAACCACCCACCCTTGCCAGGCACAAGGGGGGCCACTTGCAGGAGTCATCTTACAGGTGGCCCTGAGAATGAACAAGGAGCTAACAAGCTACCACCAACCAGAATAATTTAGAGAAGCTCGAAAGCAGACAGGAGGCTTAAAGCCATAGGTTCTACCAACCTCCCAGGATCCTCCTTGCTGGAATCCCCCTTGGCTGAGTGATGCTTGTGCCCCCAAGAAGGGCCCCGCTTCACCATGACTGGCCAGAGACAAACCAGACACTAATGCAGCGACCGTAAAACCTGAGACTGTGCACCGCGCAGCAAAGAAAATGCCCTTTCAGGGATTTTCTTTTTACATTTATGAGGGAAATCTCCACTTGTAAGCATATCTCCCCCTGGATATCAGAAACGGAAGGATAATTAAGTCTTAAGAGAAGCTAGTCCATGGACAAGGCCTGTATGTGAATCTGCATGATATCCAGACCCTTGTTCACTGTGCTTTGTCCCAGAACCTCCCAAACTGTTTCCCCCCACCACCATCTCTCTTTTATTCTCATCTAAAGATAGCACATAAGTCATAGGCTTGGACCGTTTCAGGAAGTGACTCAGTTTCCCTAGGCACCTCACAAGTACACACGCTATTAGACTTCTCATTGGTTTCCTCCAGTTCATCTGTCTTTCACTGGCGGGGAGGGTCTCCATGAGGAAGAGAGACATGTAAAGGGAACATTTTTCCTCCAGCACACATACAATGGAATAGTATTCAGAAATATAAAGGAACAAACCATCAAACCAAGCAAAAGCCATGGATGACTCCTACATGCATATTGCTGAGTGGAAGAATCCAGTCTACACGCTACATGACTGGATGAACAATGTGAGACAGACTTGGAAAAGCTGACGAGGCAGGAGGTTCAGTATTCCATACGACCCTCCACAGATGACTGACTGCCGCTGTGCACTCATGTAAACCCAAAGGTCTTTAGACATCAGCTAGCAAATAATAATCTATTCAAATTTGGTTATTTAGGGTATGAGGATGTCACAGAATGGAATACAGAATGCAACAGAGTCTAAATGACTCAGAAATGTATGGATAAAACTCACTCTTTGTTGGTGACAGGAACAAAATAGGTGGACCTAAGCCAACTTTGGAAATGAACATGATCTGCTGGTCAAAGGTGATCTGTGCCGCAGATGAACAGTGCACTCTGTAAATTCTCTCCCATACGCAGCAGTAGTTAAAAAGCAAACTACTGAATCAGTAACACAGGGAGCAAGCACTGACCTGAGTCTATGACAGGTGGTGGAGCCAGCTGTCTTACCACCAGAAGGGGAGTCACAGGTAAAAAGATCGCAACATCCACATCGCATCACAGTGGATTAGGGTGGAGACATCATCATAGGCTACCTTTGGCTGAATACGTTTAAAGGTAAATTGGAAAACACGTATAGTCAGCTGAGCATATTTAGCTACTACATGTATGTTTTTAATATCATTCTCTAGTAAAAGGGAATGGGAAACTTCTCTGGTGCTCCAGTGGTAAGAGTCTGCCTGCCAATGCAGGGGACATGGGTTCGATCCCTGGTCCTAGAAGATTTCACATGCCCAGGGGCAACAAAGCCTACGTGCCACAACTACTGGGGCTTGCATGCTCCAGAGCCCAAGCTCCCCAACAAGAGAAGCTATTGTGATGAGAAGCCCAGACACAGCAATTCAAGAGTAGCCTGTGCTCCCTGCAACTAGAGAAACCCCGTGAGGAGCAACAAAGATCCAGCATAGCCACCATAAAGAACAGAGCTCTCTAAAGAAATGACTGAGGCAGCAAATCTATGAGCCAGAACAATCTTACAGCGTGAGACAGTATAGAAATACAGAGCAGAAAAACCCACAGAGAAATGGCAAATGAAGACAAAAGCCAGTGGAAGCAGCTCTCAATACCCAAAGCAAGAATAAACTAAGCAATCCAATAAGGTAGTGCTGGATTATCACCAACAGTTTAAGTGAACTATCAAGTTGTCCAAACTGATAAAAATAAATGATAACATAATTTTATTTGCATACAATACCAATTAATAATCTGAAAAGGAATTTTGAAAGCAATTCCCTTTCAGAGATGTCAACATTATTAAGATACTTTGGAACTGATTTAATGAGGATGCCAAGATTGGCCCACTGGAAATTATACATCACTGATTTAAAAAATCCTACATAAATGTAAAGATATTCCATCTCTGTAAAGAGATGGAAAGACTTAGGCTAGCACTTTCATGTCATGCAGCTTCAATCTGAAATGAAGATTCAATATGAATTACAAACAGCCTTTAGGGAGAAATACACAAGCTGACCCTAAGATACATGTGGAAATACAAGGGACTCCAAAGAGCCAAAGCAATTACATGAGTCTACAGTGCAAAGGTCCTCTGTGTGTGCTGTGCTGTCACTCCACTTGTGTCTGACTCTTGGTCACCCTATGAAATGTAGCCACGTGGCTCCTCTGTCTGTTGGAGTCTCCAGGCGAGAATACTGGAATAGGTTGCCACACCCTCCTTCGGGGGATCTTCCCGACCCAGGGAGCAAACCTCTGTCTCCTGCATCGGAAGGTAGGTTCTTAACCACCAGCACCACGTGGGGCAAAGGTGCCTAAATGGAGAACAGGGAAACCCAGTTAAGAGAAGGGACTCCATATCAGGAAAGGAAGTGCGGGAAGGAGACTTGTAGCCATATTCAGGGAAGCCCAGCAGAGATCTCCAGGAGAAAGAGGAAGAGTAAGCAGGCTGGAACTGTGTAGAAGATGAAAGAGAGAACTAAAGCAGGGGCCCCTGACCTCCAGGACCTAATACCCGATGATCCGAGGTGGAGCTGATGTAATAATAACAGAAATAAAGAGCACATTAAATGCTATGCGCTTGAATCACCCCAAGCCATCCCCCACCCCTGTCCATCAAAACCTTATCTTCCAGAAAACTGGCCCTGGTGCCAAGAAGGCTGGGGACCACTGATGTCAAGGAAGGGCCTTCAAGTGTGCTCAGCTGTTCCAGGCTGCCGGCTTCGGGAGATGCTGAAGCAGAGGTGTCCCAAGAGACAGAGCCTCCCTTGCCTGGGATCCTCAACAGACCTCCAAGAGCCTTGGGGACGATAGGAGAGATTTGTTTCTTTTTTTTTTAATATCCTTGTGGGATAAACTTAAAAATCAGCAATTCCGTTACAGCCCTAATAAAAAATTTTCTGTACTGATCTGTGAAGTTCTAACTGTGAAGACCACTGTTCTAATGTACCTCATAGTGTTGCTGACACTACGGATATAATGATGTGAAGTTGAGCTTTTCCAGTGAAAACTGTGCGGCATCTGCCCCATGCCCAGCACTCTGCCAGGACTGAGGATGCAGTGGAAATACTCCCTAAGGTGTACAGCTGGGAGGCACACTGTTTTCGAAAGTCATTTACCTTTTCACCAATAGTTTATCCTCAGTGTCAACAGTTGCCATTTAATGACCATGCTGTGTAGGAAGCTCATTAAAAACCAAGGAGCCAGGGTTCCTGGAAGGATGTCCTGTTCTCCCTTGGACAGTACTCCACCTTCTCTGGGTCTTTAGTTTCCTCATCTGTAAAAACATGGACATCTGACTGTAATTTATTCCTGGAACCCAAGCCTATTGAGGGGAAGGAAACATATCACTCTAAGGCCTGGATAATCCAAGATAATCACGATGGTGTGATCACTCACCTAGAGCCAGAAATCCTGAAACCAAGGTTATTGATATTTCTCCCAGCAATCTTGATTCCAGCTGTGCTTCTTCCAGCCCAGGGCTTCTCATGATGTACTCTGCATATAAGTTAAATAAGCAGGGTGACAATATACAGCCTTGACATACTCCTTTTCCTATTTGGAATCAGTCTGTTGTTCCATATTCAGTTCTAACTGTTGTTTCCTGACCTGCATATAGGTTTCTCAAGAGGCAGGTCAGGTGATCTGGTATTCCCATGTCTTGAAGAATTTTCCACAGTTTATTGTGATCCACAGAGTCAAAGGCTTGGGCATAGTCAATAAAGCAGAAATAGATGTTTTTTCTGAAACTCTTGCTTTTTCCATGATCCAGAGGATGTTGGCAACTTGGTCTCTTGCCTGGGTAGCCACCAGGTTTTTTAATTCATGCCCTGATAAGGTGTAATTCTGAAACCATTTTCCTTTCCCATCTCAGCAGGCGGCCAAGGGCCAGCAGGACTGCCAAAGTGCAGGGAGCAGGGCTGGGCCAGCGGTCTGAAGTGGGGACTGTGGGGTCCCAGCAGGTGAAATCCCCAAGAAGAGTAAATCCCTCGGACGCTGCACAGGCGAAAGGCGACTCTCTCAGAGCAATGGCCCCTCTCAGGTTCTGCTTGCAGAGACTTCACTGGGGCCACTAGGCTGCTTGGGAAAACCATGTGAGATTGAGCTTTATGCTGTTGGGTAGGCTTGGAAATGTCCTCAAAGCCTTTACCCAAAAGGCGAGCCCTTCCCGCGACCGCCAGGTCTGGGGGCTCCGCGATTGTGCCAACAGGGAGGGTGCATGTGGTTCCCTCCACCCACCGCCACGGAGCCCAAAGCCTCTTACCTGCAATCCGGACCCCTCCGCTCTGCGCACTGACGCTGATTGCGAGCCAAGAGCCCACGAAAAGGGACGCTCCCAGCCACCCCACGCTGGCTCCAGAGACCCACAGCGAGGAGCTGGGAGGAGACGCGCCAGGCGCCCTCGGACCCTGACCCATGCCAAGGGCCCTTCGCCCGCAGGCCCACTTCCGGAAGCGGCGCGCGGGAGTTGCTACAGCGCCCAGGTGAACTGCAGCCAATGCGCCCAGCCAGGTGCGCTCCGCACTGACGCCCACTTCCGGGAGAGGCAAGCGGGCGTGGCTGCTGCGCCCAGGTGAGGTCGCGCCTCACGGAGACCGCGACCACGTGGAGCCGCGGAGTCCCCGCACTAGGGGGCCGGGGAGCCTGGGGCCTGGAGTCCCCTCTCCCGCAAGACCCGGGGAGAAAGCTCCGTCCCTGCAACGCCGCTAGTGATGCCCCAGTGCCCGAACTCCCTCCGCCCTCAGCACAGAGAACACCACAGGCTGGACTAACAGAGACCAATGCCGCCAAGAGGACCGTCTGGAGTACCTGGCTTGGCCCAGGGGGCGCTGCAAGGCCCTGCAAAAAACCCAAGTTTTTAAATGGAAAAAGGATTTGAATAGACACTCCTCCAAATAAAACATACAAATGGTCAACAAGCATGTGAAAAGATGTTAAACATCATTAGCCATGATGTGAATGCAAATTAGCACCATCATACTCTGCCCTCCGACACCAGAAGGCCTACAGCCAAGAAAGCTAAACATCACAAATGCTGGCAACAATGTAGCGAAATCGAATAGTTTCGCATGGGCAAATGAATAAGCTGTGGAGACGGATGGTCAGAACATGTGTGCAACAATGTGCGCGTACTTAACGCTGTAGAGGGTAGTTAATGCCACTAAAATGGCTTAAATGCTCAGTGTCATGTATTTTTAACTGCAATTTCAAAAAATGAATGAAGCAGTTATGATACATGTTACAACCTGGATGAACATTGAAGACAGTAAGTCAGATAAGTCATAGACAAGGCCACACAGGTCCTAATCATCCCGTGTGCTTTATATCCACAAAGGTTTTGAAAAGGAGAGAAAGTGTCAGCAGTAGTTGCAGAAAAAGAAAACTGAATCACCATGGGAAAAGACTTTCATACAACTGAGGCGAGGGTGAAGGCTGAAGGGGCCTGCGAATAGGACTATAAACTGGAGCCATGAAATTTCCTCTTGGGGGTTTCTGTGCTGCTTCCCCAGCAGGGTATCCGAGTATGAGGTAGACACACCGGAGTATTTTACATGACGTGGCAAATGGGAGCATTCTCTACTGCTACATACACTTTTTTATACACTTGAAATGACTGGAAAGTAAACTACTTTTCAAATGAAGACCTACATCAAAACCATGCTTATCAAACTTCATTACAGAGGCCAAGCCTTAACCAGATCCAGTTCACCCAAAGTGGTGATGCTAATCACTCTTGCAGGAGTCCATCTGTTATCAAGAGGCACAATGGGAAGATTACCAAGGGGGCCACTACGTCTTGGGTGCCGTGGAAGACTTGGGTGTAGTAGAAACAGTGGGATATCTGTATTCTAGCTTCCCATATCGAGCCACCAAAAGAACGTTAGGATAAATGAATTCAGTAACGCTGCCAAGTACAAAAATCAATATACAAAAATCAGTTGTCTTTCTATACACTAATAATGTGCCATCAGAAAGAAAAATTAAGCAGTTTCCTAGTGGTTCAGTGGTTGAGAATCCTCCTCCCAATGCAGGGGCTGGGTTCTATTCCTTACCTGGAAAGATTTCACATATCGTGGTGCAACTAAGCCCATGTCCCACAACTACTAAAGCCTGTGCTCTAAAGCCCATGCTCAGCTAGAGGGTAGCCACCCCTGCCACTCACCGCAACTAGAGAAGGCGCGTGCACAGCAACAGAGCCCAACACAGCCGATAAATGGAGTTCTTCAAAGAAACAGAAATTAAGAAAACAATCCCATTTACAGCTGCATCACAAAATACCTAGGAATGAGTTTAACTAAGGATGTGAAGGCACACTGAAAACTCTAGGACAGGGATGAAAGAAACTGCACCTGAGGGCGGAATCAGACAGAAGACGCACGACATCTTGAAAGCAGGACTCCATCTTGGGCCGGACTGTGGGCTTTGAGCTCTATGCCCAGTATCTATGGAAATGACATACCAACTGGAAAACCAGGCCCCGGAAAGGAAGAGCTCCAGGGCTTGTACCTAGACTCTCCGTTGCCTAGAAGAATACCCTAATTATCTGTGTAACCGAATAGAATCACACATTCTATTATCCTTATTGGGTATGACCACAAGCCTACTGACAATTGTCCACTGCTAACCACCTAGGCTTAAGGCATATGATCACAGTTAACTTTGATTGTATCTTTCCTTTTCCTTTGTTCAGACTAGTTTCAGGGAACCTTATACACTTGGGGTATATAAGGTTTTCACTAAACTGGCTGGGGTCCTTGGCTCCCAAGGAGACTCTGCCTTTGCCTGCCAGTGTAATAAACTGCACTCCACTATCTGCATTGTCCTTCTGAGTGAGTTTGTTTCCTGGAACGCATGGCTACAACAAAAGAGATGGGAATACCAGGCGACCTGATCTGCCTCCTGAAAAATCTGTATGCAGGTCAGAAAGCAACAGTTAGAACTGGACACAGACCAACAGACTGGCTCCAAAGAGGGAAAGAAGTACGTCAAGGCTGTATATTGTCACCCTGCTTATTTAATTTATATGCAGAGTACATCATGAGAAGCCCTGGGCTGGATGAAGCACAAGCTGGAATCAAGATTGCCAGGAGAAATATCAAGAACCTCAGATATGCAGATGACACCACCCTTATGGCAGAAAACGAAGAAGAACTAAAGAGCCTCTTGATGAAAGTGAAAGTGGAGGGTGAAAAAGTTGGCTTAAAGCTCAACATTCAGAAAACTAAGGTCATGGCATCCGGTCCCATCACTTCACAGCAAATAGATGGGGAGACAGTGGAAATAGTGACAGACTTCATTTTGGGGGGCTGCAAAATCACTGCAGATGGTGACTGCAGCCATGAAAATAAAAGAGGCTTACTCTTTGGAAGAAAAGTTATGACTCACATAGACAGCATGTTAAAAAGCAGAGACATTATTTTGCCAACAAAGGTCCATCTAGTCAAAGCTATGGTTTTTCCAGTAGTCATGTGTGGATATGAGAGTTAGACTATAAAGAAAGCTGAGTGCCGAAGAACTGATGCTTTTGAACTGTGGTGTTGGAGAAGACTGTTGAGAATTCCTTGGAATGCAAGGAGATCCAATCAGTCCATCCTAAAAGAAATCAGTCCTGAATATTCATTGGAAGGACTGATGTTGAAGCTGAAACTCCAATCCTTTGGCCACCTGATTCGAAGAACTGCCTCATTTGAAAAGACCCTGATGCTGGCAAAGATTGAGGGCAGAAGAAGGGAATGACAGAGGATGAGATGGTTGGATGGCATCACCGATTCAACGGACATGAATTTGAGTAAACTCCAGCATTTGGTGATGGACAGGGAGGCCTGGAGTGCTGCAGTCCATGGGATCACAAGAGTCGGACATGACTGAGTGACTGAACTGAACTGGCCAAGAAAATAAACATCTTGTCCAGGCCTGTTTGCCAGGTTCTTTTATGAATCAGAGATGGTGAGAAGGTGAGGAAACAAAGTAAAAAGACTATTCAATCCTTGCAGGTGTCCCCTAGAATGGCAAGCCTCAGGCAGGGGAAAGTGTTAGTTTCACTTCCTTACAGTCCTTTATGAGTGGGCAGCTCATGTTATCTCCCTGAAGTAGGCCATTTTGTATGTTTATTATATCAAAAAAAGGCTAAAGTCACAGAAGCAGATACAGTGTAAATTTAAAGTTAACCCTTCCTTCCTGGTTACAATTCTCCCCTCTCAATGTCCATCCCATAATCTTGTGGGAGAGGAGGGGATGTTTCGCCAGATGGTCTTCCTGGGAGTGCCTGCCATCGGTGCCACTATTTTAAATGCTGAGACTTGTCTTCCCTTAGTCCCCTTGGAAAATTACCTACTTTACACCTGTAGACTTAGAAATACTGAACTTCAAATGTAAGAGGCAGCATCTCAGTTTAAGAAATTTAGCGCTTTTCCACGCATGGGAAGATGCCAGAGTCAGGGTTCGCTGAATCTGTTTCGTATATCTTAGCTATCTGGGGCCTGTGATCCTGCATTTTCAGAGTCTCCTCAAGTCTCGCCACAGGGAGTGGCTGGAGTGGCTACAGGCTAATGACTGCTCGGTGGCAGGTATTCCCCTTTCTCAGGGCACACTGGCTCGCACAGAAGAGCTGCAATTGCTGACTCCATTTCTCAGGTCTTCCCCTCTTGGTCATGAAGGACATTGTTGGGAAACATTTCAAGATAAATATTTGTCCCGTGCCAATGGGAAGTTCACCCCAGTTCAGTCAAAACATTCTTGATATATCACTCCAGGTGTTAAGTTTTGGACCAGGCCCCATCAATAATTAAAATTCTCTGGATTCTAACTATAATCCAGGAGACATTTTCCCTCGTTGTTTCTTCCCATGTCTAGAATCACACTATTACAATTATTTCTTCAAATACTTTTAGTCATATTAACTTTGTGGGAGCTCTGATTAACACATTGGTTACTCTAAGAGACAACAATCTAACAGATTAGATAGGATATAAGTACTGCAGCCTGGAGTGACTGACATGATGCATCACAGAGGCACAGAGCACACTCTGAAAACAAAGAACAAATTGGACTAGTGATCAGTATAACAGCTATGGTCCATTATAACAATACAGTGACCAAAGAAGCGCAACTGATTCAATAAGCTGTCTGCAGCTTCACTGTGCTGGCCATGCACACTTATGCATGGCTTAATCTTTGAGAGAAGCACATGTTACTAGTAGGATCAACCAGGTAGAGAAAAAAAGATAAATGTGCCAAAAAGCATAATCTACCAAACTATTTAATGCAAGTCATAATTAACTGAAGGAGGAGTTTTTTTCTTACACATGGAAAACACAGATTTAAACCAGTAATCCTTTGAGATAGAGACCATAAAAATTACAAACGTATTTACCAGTTTAATCAGTTCTATGTAACTAATCCCTTTTGTTACCAGCTTTATGAAGGCATCAGTTTTCTCATTAGAATTCTTCAATTTCTTTCTTTACTCAATTCAGTATTATTTTCTGAAAATCAGAAACTTGTATTTATCTGAAAATCCTTTAATAAATTTTCTTACAGAGGATTCATTATTCCGTGTTTTTTTAAGGCTTGAGTAGGACTCCAGTGTAGAGGTGTACAATTCTATCTTCATTTTTCTGTTGACGCAGGTTTCGATCAATTCCAGTGTCTTGGCTCTTGTAAACTGTGCTGCCCTGGAAGCAGGGGTGCATGTCGTCGGCGTCCACAAGGGACTCACAGCGCACAGCTTTAAATGGCCCATTGCGGTCACCTGACTAACAAGGGATGGAGTCACAGCGGCCACATTGCCCTGGTGAGCACCCTGTTCTTTCTTTAAGGCTAATATCCTGGTTTCCCTGCTGGTACCAGACATGACCACCTGCCCATGAGACCCATGAGCACAAGATGCCAGCTAAAGGTAAACTAAGGAGGGTTGGCTGTAAAGGGTGAGTGCTGGTTTCTCTCTAAAGCTAGTCACTTTCTCTCTTCCTATAAAAAATCTTTCTTGCCTGACTGCCTGGCTCGCTCTCTTTTTCTCTGCATTCACCTTACACACGTGTCATTTTGAACTCTGATATTCTCTGGATCTAAACCCAGCAGTGGGATTGCCAGATAATATGGTACCTCAGTGTTTAGTTTTTAAAGAAACCTCCATGTTATTTTCCAGAGTTCCTGCACCCATTCATACGCCTACCCAGAGAAAAGGAGGAGTCCCCTTTTCCTATGCCCTCTGTGAAGGAGTCTTTGAGCCTAAAAAAGAAAACAACAGTCTCAAAGGCCCTTGCTGAATCATCTAACTTCAGAGAAAACAAAACAGAACTTTAGGTCCCGCCCCGATACTCCAGGCCAGTTGTATCACCCCCAGTCCAAAAACCTTCCACCCCCTACACCTGCTCAGAAGACTTATCACCCCCTGCCCAACTACAAATGCCATCTCAACTAAAGAATACCCAAAACATTCCACTTAACGTTTCCCTCATCGCTTCCACAAGCCTCCCTACAAATATGGAGCCTCCCTGATCCCTCTCGGCACTCAGCCTGGTCGTTAGACCACCTGTCGCCCCTCCTTGCCTGAATAAAGGTCACCTACTTCCGTTGAGGTCATCTCTCCTTTTCTGCCTTGGCCCGAACTACACCTTACACTCTGCAGGATTTACTCTTTGTGGATCTTTTTGATACTGGCCATTGTGACCGGTGTGAGCTGATTCTTCATGATAGTTTTGGTTTGCATTGATTTACTAGTGAATGAGGTAGAGTATTTTTCCAGATGCTTTTGAAAATTACCCATCATGAATACCATTTACCTCTTGAAACTGGCCTCCTGGAAGTCGCCCTGTTTTGAATTATTTTCCAGTGATTTACCCTGGGACATTACTTGAGAGCAAGTGTCATTGACAGTCCTGGAGGTGAGAGGGTAACAAGCAGGAAGGCCACGGGTCTCCAAACGGAGGAAAGAGCCTGCAAGTGTCAGAAATTTTTCTCTCTCTTAAGCAGCAAGAGGAAACAAACTAGCGATATTTTTCCTTCTCTATACAAATTTAAAAGGGTTCGCTTAACATCCTGTGTTGCCATAATGACACCTGGTTTCACTTGAAGTTAACCATTGCCTTTTTTATGGAAATGTTTATCTTAAGCTATGCTAATATACTATGCATTTACCCCAAACTCTGTCTTCAAATCGGTTCCGCCTTTTGGGCTCAGAACCTACTTGATAAACTGGTATGTTATACTCAGATATTGTTCCTCTAATCTACGTAAACGACACTATTTGTATGGTGCTCTGCCCTTCTTCAAGATTCAAGTTAATCCTTTTATGGCCCAAGATGAACCATTTGGCGCCAAGATTATCCCAAAATACACCTTATGGGTGAGGGGCCTGGTCCCGTTCTGAGTTTTGAGACATTCCATTCTTTCATTAACAGACTGCTGGTGACTATGTAACATCCAGCTGAAGACCAGCAGGGGGCACTCTTTCTGCCCCCTTCTGATGCCCGTGTCAGAAGCTTTCTCTGTCTCCTTTATACTTTAATAAAACTTTGTTACACAAAAGCTCTGAGCGATCAAGCCTCGTCTCTGGCCCCGGATTGAATTCTTCTCCTCCGGGGGCCAAGAATCCCGGCGTCGTAATTCAACAACAACCTTTCAGAGGGCTTCAGAGTAATAAGAGTCCATTGGCACTGATTTTTAAGCTTTTGTTATAGGAAGTGGCCACCAGGCAGCAGCATTTCTTCATGCCCAGTTCTGTTTCCTTGGGCAAGTAGAGTTTAGGGAAAATCCTGTTCCTAGATTGCCAATTAGAGGGGAATATTCTGGAAGAAACACTCAAGGCTTGTGTCACACCACTTCATCCCCTTACCTTGATCCCTGAGACACATCCCAATTCCTGCAACACTGTCCTATAGAGGATGCTAGCATCTGTAGGTTCAGTTCAGTTCAGTCACTCACTTGTGGAGGACAATGTGACCCCATGGACTGCAGAATGCCAGGCTTCCCCATCCATCACCAACTCTCAGAGCTTGCTCAAACTCATGTCCATCGAGTCAGAGATATCATCCAATCATCTCATCCTCTGCCATCCACTTCTCCTCCTGCCTTCAATCTTCCCCAGCATCAGAGTCTTTTCCAATGAGTCAGTTCTTCACATCAGGTGGCCAAAGTATTGGAGTTTCAGCTTCAGCATCAGTTCTTCCAATGAATATTCAGGTCTGATTTCCTTTAGGATGGACGGGTTGGATCTCCTTGCAATCCAAGGGACTCTCAAGAGTCTTCTCCAACATCACAGTTCAAAAGCATCAATTCTTCAGTGCTCTGCTTTCTTTATGGTCCAACTCTCACATCCATACATGACTACTGTAAAAACCATAGCTTTAACTAGACAGACTTCTGTCAGCAAACTAATATCTCTGCTTTTTAATATGCTGCCTAGGTTGGTCATAGCTTTTCTTCCAAGGAAGGCAGTCACCATCTGCAGTGATTTTGGAGCCCAAGAGAATAAAGTCTGTCACTGTTCACATTGTGTCCCCATTTATTTGCCATGAAGTGATGGGACTGGATGCCACGATCTTACTTTTCTGAATGTTGAGTTTTAAGCTAGCTTTTCACTCTCCTCTTTCACTTTCATCAAAAAGCTCCTCAGTTCCTCTTCGCTTTCTGCCATAAGGGTGGTGTCATCTGCATATCTGAGGTTATTGACATTTCTCCCAGCAATCTTGATTCCAGCTTGTG
>SJYA01006730.1:19945-31432 GCA_006410615.1 Neotragus moschatus
GTAGTCAATCAATAATGAACAATGAAATAACTGAGATAGAAATCACTCTGGACAACACAAACAGTAGAGTAACTGAGGCAGAAGAAAGACTAAATGAGCTGGAAGATAAAATGTTGGAAATAAGTGAAGTAGAAAAGGAAAATACAAGAGAGAGAAATGAAGACAACCTCAGAGACCTCTGGGACAATGTTAACTGCCCCCACATTTAAATTATTGGCTTCCCAGAGAAAGCAGACAAAAGAAAAGGACATGAGAAAGTAGTTAAAAACTTCCCTGAAATGGGAAAGGGAATAGACACCTAAGATGAAAAATCCCAGTGTGTTCCATAGAGATAACTCCAAGACCAAACATGTCAAAACATACATTAATCAAAATAAAATCAAACAAACAAATAAATATACACAATGAACAAATATGAAAGGCAACAAAGGAATAACAACAAATAAAAAAGAAGGGAACCCCCATAAGGATAACAGCTGATCTTACAATAGAAACACTTCAGCTTAGAAGGGAGTGGCAGGATATACTTAAAGTCATTAAAGGCAAAAACCTAAAGCCAAGATTACTCTATCCAACAAGGATAACATTCTAATTCAAAAGAGAAAACAAAAGCTTTACGGATAAACAAAAGCAGTTAGAATTCAGAACCACCAAACCAGCACTTCAGGAAATACTGAAGGATCTTCTCTAGAGAGGAAAGAGAAAAGCCTTATAAAAACAAAGCCACAAAATATATAGTACATGGTAACAAGATCATACTTATCAACAACTACCTTAAACATAAATGAGCTAAATGCTCCAATGAAAAGATAAACACTGGCTGAATTCACACAAGAATATACTGTCTGCAAGAAAACCACCTCATAACTAGGGACACATACTCACTAAAAGTGATGGCCAGAAAAAAACTATCAATCAAGGAGTAGGTATCAATCCAAGAAGAAGCTATATGCACCCAAGGTAGGTGTACCTCAATACAAGAGGCAAATGCCAACAACTGTTAGAGCAAAAATAGACACTAACCAATAGTATTGGATGATTTTAATACTCCACTCCTAACAAGGACAGATCATCCAGACAAAAATACAATAAAGAAATCTCAAGTTTTAGATGATATATTAGATCAGTTTGACCTAACTCATAAGTACAGGGCATCTCACCCCAAAAGAAGAGATTTCACCTTTTTCTCCTTTTTCTCAAGTACAAATGGAACATTATCTTAGGGCAGGTCACATCGAAAGCCATATCTAACCTTGGAAAACTTCAAGAAATTGTAATCTTTTCAAAAACATTTTCTGATCATAATGTTGTTAGTGTTAGGTAAAGATGACCAGGACACCCAAAAACGTGTCTAAAAAGCTTTAATGGCGAAGCGCTCCCTGACGGGGTTCCCAGACCCAAACGGGGCACATTGAGGAAGTCCGCGCACCCAGACTGAGTTAGAAGTTTGTTTATATGCACTTTGCAAGGGTTGGCCGGGTTGATGGGTGGAGGTTCGTATAGGTTGCTGGCAGAGGTGTCACGAGCTGATTGGTCCTTCTACATGGCTGGGGTGGGGCAGCTTTAGCTAGAGGATTGTACTGCTACTGGTTCCCGGGATCTGGGAGGCTCGCTCCCTAGGGACTTTCCCCACTGGTGGGGGAGGGAGGGGGCGGCCCATCATGGCCCCCGGGGTCTAACCTTACATTCTGACCCTTTTGATAGGATAAGGGGCGCCATTATCATTTCTGGCTACTTCCTGCTGAACTGGGGCTTCGTTGGGGCTGAGGGTCGCTACCAGGTCCCAGTGACTTTCAGGGGGCTTCAGGGTCTCTGGACAGGAGCTTGGAGTACACACCCACCATTAGCATCTATCCAGTAGCCAAGCCGTCTGTTCAGGTCTCTGACCCTCTGAAGGATGATCTGTAAAGCACAAGTTCCTATCAACAGGATGAGGAACAAGGCAGTGAGGGGTCCAAGAAGAGGGAGAAGCCATTTTGCCCAAGATGATTTCCACCATGCCAAAAAGTCAGAACCGCTTGAGTCGGCCTGTCTAAGTCTGATGCTCTCTTTCAGCTCAAGGACCTTGTTCTCAACTATCCCTGAGGCATTAATGAAAAAACAACAGTCTTCCTCTAAGAACTGGCAGATTCTCCCTTTTTTTTGGTCATTAGCAGGTCTAAGGCCCTTTGATTTTGGAGAGCCACTGCTGCCAGAGAGGTTATCTGGGTCTGTAATGCCATCAGGGAGTCTTCCACCTTGTCTAGGACTCAATTGAGGTCTGTGGACAGCTTATAGTAAAAGTGTGTGGCTGATCCAAATCCTCCTGTCCCCAGTCCTAGGGCTGTGAATAAACCTCCTCCAAGGAGCAGGGGAGCTGCAGCTAATGCCCTTCATTGGCGGTGGGTTGGTTGGATCTGGTTCTTCCATCGTCTATGGTGTCAGAATGGTCAGATAGGGTGTAAGGAAGACTGGGGTGCAAGGATGAGTCCAGTTAGGCGGAAAACATTGTAATAAGGTGGTTTGATTACAGAGAAAGAATATCCTGGGTTTTCCACATATTGGAGGGCTTGGGGATTGGGGGCCTCGTCTTGAGCCATCACCGGCCACTGTGGTTAATGAGGTGTCGTTGGCCAGAACACAAGAGGCATTGGGTGGTAGATACGGTACCTCAATGGTCAAGGGCTCCATTGGCCAGGTTACTTTTGTGGCATTTCGAGTGATATTTTAGGCCTCTACCCATTTGCTAGGAATTGGTTGGGCAAGGAATAGTCAGGGTCTCAAGGGAAGACAGAGCAAACATGAGAGGTTTGGTGAGGTTTCAGTCAGGGTCTGATAGGTGTCATTGATGCTGGTGAAAATTTGGGATGATAAATCTAAGGGTTTGAGGGCCTGATGAACTTGGTCTAGGAGTCTGTTGGGGTCATGGTATGGATCAGAGGCTTTAGTTGTTAACTTTATGAGGTTGTGTTGGACCTTATGGTGGGTTTGTTTTTGGCTCTGATCTTGGGCCCCTTTCCTGTCTGTCATTCCCTAGTGAGTTTGCATAGTAAAACAGAGATCTTTGACTCTAGCCTTGTGGCAGTTAGAGGCTGAACTTGATTTAGCTGTCCCAAGGCTCTTGGGCATCCAATACCATTTACCTCCATGAGAGCATGGTTGGGCTGGTGGAGCATAACAGTCTCGGTGGACATAATTGTAGGCTATGAACTCAGTTCCCCAGCGGTCTTGTTCAGTGCAGCCCTGAGGCCAGGGTATAGATTGTCCCGCATATTATCATGGCCAGGAGGAATAGTGGCAAGAACATGTTTAGCTATAATATTAGAAGGAGAGTTATAAAAGTGAAGAAGTCGTTTTGAGATACCATAAAAAGGAATAAGGCCCCCTGTAAGTGTAGATAGAAAATTGCCTGAAAGAAAAAGTCACAGTCGGTGATTGGGGTAGCTAGCCAAAGGTCCTGTAGTAGGGCCAAGATAAAGCTTTCAAGGCAGGCTAGGGTGAGAGACATAAGGCCAGGTCGGCTGCCCCAAGGGAATAGCACCCCAGGAGTAGGGAACAGATGGCAAGATGAGCAAGGGCCAGTGACAGTCGAAATGCAAGTGGCCAGTCCTCAGGAGCCGTGACAGCCAGTCCAATGGTGAAGAGTATGGCCAGAGTTGCAATTGGCAACAGCCACAGTGGATGAGGCCAGATGAGCATTGGATGGGACGTGTCATTGGTTGGAAGCAAGGGTGTCTTAGTAGTGATGATCTTGGGAGGTCCCAAGATTTTAGAGGTGTAAGTTTCCAGGGGTTTGGAAGGTGGCAGGCCATGTAGTGGAGCCCGCTTAGGTCATATAATGTGGGCCAGGACTTGTGTCCCCACAGTTTGGCTGCTGTAGGGGTGATGAGGACCACCGTGAAAGGCCCTGTCCACTGGAGCTGAAGGGGTAGAGGCGTCAGCATTTTAAGGAGGACCTGATCTCCTGACACCAAAGCAGGGGGGGTGGGATCTCCTGGTTATGGTCTCCAACCGGTTGAGGGAGGACACGATCAGCGTGTTCTCTGAGTAGGGACCTTAGGAGGGTGAAGTAGGGCAAGTAAGTCACCAGAGGAGGGATTGAGGGGTCTTGAAGGTTGGTCAGTAGATATGGCCTACCGTACAGCAGTTCAAAAGATATCAAACCCATCTTGGCATGAGGAGTTGTTCTTATGCGGGTCAGGGGTGCTGGCAGGAGATAGACCCTGGAGAGATGAAGTTCTGCTGTTAACCTGCTCAGATGAGCCTTGAGGATGCCGTTAGCCTGTTCCACCTAGCCTGATGACTGAGCCCCGTATGGGACATGTAAGTGCCAAGAAATGTTTAAAGCCTCGGCTATTTGCTGAGTGATCTGAGAAACAAAGACAGGCCCATTATCAGACTGAATAGAGTTGGGGAGCCCAAACTGTGGAAAGAGGTGTGTTAAGAGAGTGTTGGCCATGGTATCGGCTGTCTCCTGGGCTGTGGGGAATGCTTCTACCCATCCAGAAAAGGTGTCGACACAGACCAGCATTTACCGGAAGATCCGATGTCTAGACATGTGGGTAAGTTCTATCTGCCAGTCCTGTCCTGGCAGGTGTCCCTTCAGCTGGTGAGTTTCTTGAAGAGGTCTGAGTCCTCCTTGAGGAGAGGTCTTGGCACAGATTAGGCAGCGATGATGGACTGCCTGAATTGTAGGTCGGAGATGTAATGGGGAAAAGAGAGGACTAAGGAAGGTCAAGAGTGTGCAGGGCCCAATGTTTAAAGAGTCATGAATCCGGGTGATAATGGATATTGCCTGCTTTTTGGGTAGGACTAGTTTGTCGTGGAACGTGATCCATCCGGAGGGGTGTTTGGAAGCTCCATCCTGTGAGAGGAGAGCCTCTGTTTCAGCCTTTGAGTAGTTAGGTGTAAGGAAGGTCTTAAGAAATAATATAGGCAGAGGCCCCTGCTGTAAGGCTATCTGTCGGGCTACCTGGTCAGCTCTATTGTTGCCTATGGAAACTGTGTCATGAATCATTTGATGTCATTTGCAGTGTAGCATGGCTACCTGAGTGGGCTGTGAGATGGCCTCCAGGAGCTTGGTGATTAGGGGGGCATTAGAGATGAGTGATCCCTTGGTGATGAGGAATCCCCTCTCTCTCCAAATAGCTGAATATGAATGTGCAATCAAAAAGGCATATCTGGAGTCAGTATAAGTGTTGATCCGTTTTCCCATTTCCAGGTGTAAGGCTCTAGTGAGCGCTATTAGTTCTGCCTTTTGGGAGGTGGTTCCCTCTGGCAGTGGGAGAGCCTCGAGGATGTCATTGGTGGTAACAATTGCATATGCAGCGGCCCGGTGACTGGTAGGGTCTCGTTTTGAACTGCCATCTACAAATAGTGTAAGGTCTGGGTTTTGTAGTGGAGTAGCAAAAAGGTTTGGGGGCGGTCGGGTGAGAGTGTCTAGGACCTCTATGCATGAGTGAGGTTCTGTGTCTTTGGCTGAAGGACAGGTTGGAAGAGAGGGGAGAGAAGATAGGGGGTTTAGCTGGGAGCTGCAGCCCAAAGTAACTTGGAGGTTATCCAGAAAGACCAGGTAGAATTGCTGGAGGAGAGAGTCGCTAAGGTCTGACAGGAATTTGTAAGCCAAGAGGTCAGCCAGGCTGTGTGGTGGGACTATAGTTAGGGGTTGATCTAGAATTAGCTTTTTTGCATCTGTGTATAGAGAAGCTGCTACTGCCAGGGCACGTAGGCAGGGTAACCATCCCCAGGCTGTGGGGTCTAACTGTTTGGAGATAAATGCCACTGGCAGCATTTCAGGGCCTGCAGGCTATATGAGGGGTCCAAAGGCTATGTCCCCTTTTTCATCAGTATACAGGTGATAGGTGAGATTGGGATTGGGCAGGAAGAATGGGGAGGAGGACAGCAAAGCTGAGCGGAGGTTAAGAAAAGTCTTTTTGACCTCTGTTTTGTAAGAGAGCGGTCCAGTAGGGATGTCTTTTGCAGCTGTGTAGAGGGGTTTAGCCAGTGAAGCATAGTTGGGGACCCAGTGCTGGAAGAATCCTGTTAACGCTAAAAAGGATAAGATTTGTTCCCAAGTGAAGAGGGGTAGATGTCTTGGAGAAGCCTGAGTCTGTTAGTAGTTAGAGCTTTAGTTGTTAGGGTAATCTTTAGACCTAGGTAAATCACAGAGGTCTGGGTGAGTTGGGCCTTTTGCTGAGATGCTTGGTATCCTTTAGAGCTAAGGAAGTTGAGAAGAATAGTAGTATGTGCCTGAGAGAGAGCTTGTGAGGGGCTGCAGAGCAGAAGATCATCCACATACTGTAAGAGGACACTAGGGGCCAGAGAGCATGTAGCTAGATCCCAGGACAGAGCCTGGCCAAAAAAATGAGGGCTGTCTCTAAACCCTTGGGGAAGGACCGTCCATGTTAGCTTGGAGGACTGTTGGGTTTCTGGGTCGGTCCATGTGAAAGCAGAGAGGAATTGGCAGTCTGGGTGTAAGGGAATAGTGAAAAAGGAATCTTTGAGGTCAGTGACAGTAAAGTGAGTCGTATTGTTATGGATGTCAGAAAGTAAGGTATAAGGATTGGAGAAAATTGGATGAGCAGGGATTATGGCCTCGTTTATCAGTTGAAGGTCCTGGACCAGTTGATAGCCACCAGAATCTTTCTGTACTGGGAGAATGGGGGTATTGCAGGGCACAGCCATGGGGACCAGGAGGCCTTGGTTCAAGAGATGATCTGTGATTGGCTTAAGACTGTGTAGGTGAGTCTGAGAGATGGGGATTTGAGGGCAGCTTGGGAAGTGGGAAGGATCACGTAGTTTAATCAGGATGGGGGTGTGATGGGTTGCTACCAGAAGGATTTCAGTGTCCCAGATGGTAAGGTAGACAATTGGAGCCTCAGGGGAGCAGAGGAGGAGTAGGGGCAAGATGAGAGACTGGGCAAGTGAGAGAGGTAGGTGAATGGTGGCCCTGAGCTTAGCTAAAATATCCCGCCCCAGCAGAGGAGTGGGACAAGAAGGGATTATCAGAAAAGAGTGTGTGAACAGGAAGTGGTTGAGCTGACAGGGCTGTGGCCCAGTCTGCAAGGGGGTCCCCAAGTCTGGGCGCCGTCAATCTTGATCAAAGGAGAGAAGTTCCAAGGTGGGGTGTGGGGAGGAAATGTCCTTTTGGGGGCCCAGACCTTGGCCTGGTAAGGTCTGAGTTGCCTGGGGACAGTCAGTTGCCCAATGTCCCCGTTGTTTGCAACGAGAGCACGACTTTGTCGGGGACCGGGGGTTTGGGCATTGGCGGCCCAGTGGCCCTCATGACCACAATTGAAGCAGGCTCCCAGTGGTGGGTTCTGGGGACCCAGCTTTTCTCCTGTGGCTGGCCGCAGGGCTGCCACCAGTGCCTGGGTGTGTTTTTCAAGGAGGTCAGCCTGGAGTTTAGATTTTTGTTTAAGCCTTGCCTTGCAGCTAGCTTCAGCAGTTTCCTCTCCGGCATTGTAAACCTTAAAGGCCATTTTTACCAGGTCTGGGAGAGGGGTCTGAGGCCCATCCTCAGCTTTGGAGAGTTTTTTTCTGATGTCTGAAGCTGATTAGGATATAAAACGGTTGGCTAGGGTAGTAACCCCCGCCAGAGAATCTGGGACAATCTGCATATAGGTGGTGAGAGCCTCTGTCAGCCTGTTAAGAAAGGCTGCTGGGTTTTCATCGGAGCCCTGGGTCACTTCATCTAGTTTAAGTAGGTTTACTACTTTAAGCGAAGTGGTCTCCATTCCATCCAATAAGCATTCTATCATGTATTGAATGTTGGCTTTCCCTCTTTGTTCTTCTTAATAGTCCCAGTCTGGGTCTACCTCTGGAACAGCAGCCACTCCAGGTGACCGGGCAGTGTCAGCTGGGTTGGCTAAATGCCTCCAGTCTGCTATCACCCTTGCTGCAACCCAAATGGCCTTTCTTTCTTCTGGGGTAGTAGTGGACCCCAGGATGACAAATATATCTTACCAGGTGAGGGCATGAGATCGAGATAGCTGAGTGAAGTTTTTGATGTAATTGGAAGGGTTGGCCAAGTAGGAGCCTAGCTGCTGTTTGAAATGGGCAAGGTCTTGGAGTGAAAAGAGTACGTGGACATGAGTGAGGCCCTCTGGGCCGGCCACCTGGCGGAGAAGAAACAGGGAAGCTGGAGGCAGACTGGGAGTGATCTGGGATCTCGTGTGTGAGCTGACTGGTGAGTTAGAAAAGGGGATACATAAAGGAAGGAGTGGATATTGAGGTGGACCTGTGGGAGCAGTGAGAGGTATAGTTACACAAGAGTTGGGCTGTGAGAACAGTGGAGAAGAAGAAAATAAGGGGGAAAGGGGCAGATAGAGAGATGGAACCAAGAACGGAGCCGAGGACAGAGCCAAAGAAACGATGGAAGGCATAATCACAGGAGAGTTGGGCTCTGACAGTGGAAGGGGAGGAGGCAATGAGGGGGGAAGAAGTGGATGGAGTGACGGGAGGCATAGTCACAGGAGAGTTGGATATGGAGGGAATAGGTGAGGATGATAGAGGGAAGCTTGGTCTGGGGGAAGCTGGTGAGTCAAGGCATGAAGGAAGGGATGGATATAGAGATGGCCTTGTTACAGGAGGGCTAGGCTGTGAGGACGATTGGGGAGGGGAGGACATGGAAGGAGTGGGTGAGGGCAACAGAAAGGAGGTTGGTGAAGTAACAGGGGCTGGAGTATAGGGTAGGGGGACCACTAGGTCTTCTGGAGGCACTGTAAGGGCAGAAGTTTCTGCCTCGGGTGTCTCCGGTTGGGCCACTGATGGCATTCCTGGTGATGTAGGTCTAGAGAAAGCCATGATTAGAATTTCATAAGGGGAACAGCGGGCACATAGGGTGGGATGGGAGTGCAACAGCCAGAAATCCTGTACATAGGGTACCTCAGACCATTTTCCCGTCCTCCGGCAGTAATTATCTAAGTCACGGAGGATGTCAAAATCGAAAGTTCTGGTTGGTGGCCATTGTGAACTGTTATCTAAAGAATATTGGGGCCGTGCCTCAGAACAAAGGTAAGTTAAGCATTTGGAACAAATTTCTCCAGAGATATGTAGAGTTCTGAGGTTGGCAAGTAAATATTCTAGTGGTGTAGACCAGGGCCGGTCGGACTTGGAGGTAGGTGCCCCCATGGTGAATATGAAATGAAGGTCCTGGACCTTAACGGGGCTGGGAGTAGTCCGGTCAGGCATCCCCAAAAGGGGCCGTCAACCCAGCGAGGAGAAGGCTGTTCAGTCAAGATGGATGTCTCCAAACTGACAGGCAGCGAGGAATAGCAAGCCTGGCTTGTGGAGGCTGGGTCCGGCTGTGCACATGATTTACTGGAACTGGGACACCCTAGGGCATAATCGCCATGGAAGCAAAAAACCCCAGAGCCCAATCAATGGAACTTACCCCACATCCAGCCAGATGGTTGAATGGTCCCGGAGGGGTGACGGAGTGACCTGGTCTGGCATGGGCCAGACCCAAGGGGGCCTCAAATCCCGCTTGTTAAGGGATGGACCCTTGCCTTGGGCCCTATGTTGGGTGCCAAATGTTAGGTAAAGATGACCAGGACACCCAAACAAGTGTCTAAAAAGCTTTAATGGTGAAGCGCTCCCGGGTGGGGTTCCCAGACCCAACGGGGCACATCGAGGAAGTCCGCGCACCTGGACTGAGTTAGAAATTTGTTTATATATGCACGTTGCAAGGGATGGCTGTGTTAATGGATGGGAATTTGTATAGGTTGCTGGCAGAGATGTCACAAGATGATAGGTCCTTCTATATGGCTGGGGTGGGGCAACTTTAGCTGGCGGACTGTGCTGCTACTGGTCCCCGGGATCTGGGAGGCTCCCTCCCTAGGGGCTTCTCCCGCTGGTGAGGGAGGGAGGGGGTGGCCCATCATGGCCCTGGGGTCCAACCTTATAGTTAGATCAGATATCAACTATAGGAAAAAAAATAAATAAAGGAAACACAAATAATTTGGAGGCTAAACAGCCCATAATTCAAATTTGAATTTCATAAAATTCAGAGTTTTTATAAAAAAAAAAAAAAACTCTGCCAGTGTAGTCATAGATGGAACATATCTCAACATAATGAAAAACAAATATGACAAAACCACAGCAAACATTATTGTCAGTAATGAAAAACTTAAAACATTTCCTTTAAAATCAGCAGGAAAGCAATAGTGCCTACACTCATCACTACTAGTTCTGGGAATTCTAGCCACAGCTTTCAAAGAAGAAAAAGATATAAAAAGAATCCTCATTAGAAAAGAAGAGGTAAAACTCTTTCTAGTTGNGACAAAACCACAGCAAACATTATTGTCAGTAATGAAAAACTTAAAACATTTCCTTTAAAATCAGCAGGAAAGCAATAGTGCCTACACTCATCACTACTAGTTCTGGGAATTCTAGCCACAGCTTTCAAAGAAGAAAAAGATATAAAAAGAATCCTCATTAGAAAAGAAGAGGTAAAACTCTTTCTAGTTGCACATGATATTATCCTGTACACAGAAAACCCAAGAGATGCCACCAGAAAATTACTGGAGTTAATTAATGAATAGAGTAAATGTATGGGGTATAAAATTAATACACAGAAACCCTTATATTCCTATACACTAACAATGAAAAATCAGAAAGAGAAATTAAGGAACAATCCTGTTCACCATTGCAATGAAAGGAATAAAATAACTAGAAATTAATTTGCATAAAGAGACAAAGGGCTTCCCTGATAGCTCAATTCGTAAAGAAGCTGCCTGCAATGCAGGAGATTCCTGTTCAATTCCTGGATCAGGAAGACCCCCTGAAGAAGGGATGGACTACCCAATATAGTATTCCTGAGCTTCCCTTGCAGCCCAGCTGGTGAAGAATCCTCCTGCAATGTGTGAGACCTGTGTTGCCCCCTGGCTTGGGAAGATCCTCTGGAGAAGGGAAAGGCTACCCATTCCAGTATTCTTGCCTGGAGAGTTCCAAATTCGATACACTGTATAGTCCATGGGATTGCAAAGAGTCGAACATGACTGAGGAACTTTCACTTTCCCAGAGAGATAAAAAAGAAAACACTGATGAAAGAAATCAAAACCCATACAGACGGAGAAACATATCATGTTCTTGGATTGGATGAACTGATATAGTTAAAATGAATACACCACCTAAAACAATGAATATATTCAATTCAATACCTCTCAATCTACCAACAATAATTTTCATAAAACTAGAACAAATTATTTTATGATTTGCATGGAAACACATAAGACTTCAAAGAGCCAAAGCAATTTTGAGAAAGAAGAAAGGAACTAGAGGAGTCAAAATTTCTGATTCAGACTACAAAATATCTGATTCAGATATCAAGGGAGTATGAAATTTGCACAAACATAGAAATATAGACCAATGGAACAAAATATAAAATTCAAAGATAAATTCATGCACCCATTATCTTTGGCAATGGAGGCAAAAATGTGCAACAGAAAAAGACATTTTCTTCAAAAAGTGTTACTGAGAAAACTGGACAGCTATGTGTAGAAACTA
>SJYA01006731.1:0-16618 GCA_006410615.1 Neotragus moschatus
TGATGTACTCTGCATATAAGTTAGATAAGCAGGGTGACAATATACAGCCTTGACGTACTCCTTTTCCTCTTTGGAACCAGTCTGCTGTTTCATGTCCAGTTCTAACTGTTATAGACGGAGAGAAAATATTTGCAAGCCATGTACCCAACAAAGGACTGGTATCTAGAATATATAAAGAGGCTTCAAAACTCAACAGAAAAAAAAAGTGCGGTTGGAATACAGACAAAAGACGTTAAAGGACATGTTCATCTTGACTGTGGCGTGGATACACTCGTGTCAGACACACATACATAGTGAACGCGAGTGAGACTGGGGAAAGGATCCTGGCTTGCGTTCATATCTGTGTTATGGCTGTAACTGTGGACATCCTGGGGTGCTGTGACTCATGGGGTCGCAAAGAGTAGGACACGACTGAGCGACTGAACTGAACTGACTGAACTGAGATTGGGGGCAAATAAACAGACTGAACTGAGATTGGGGGCAAATGGCAAAGTGTACAAGGAATCTTGGTGTTCTTTCTTACAACTGCATTTGAACCCATAATTACCTCAAAATAAGAAGCTTAGCTTTTAAAAACTTACATAATGTGGAAAGTACATTCATTTGGAAACAATGGCTTTTTCCACTCACGCTTAATGAGAGAGTTTGTTTAAATTCTGGACAAGTGTCTTAGGGTAAGCACCTCCGCTGTTCATGTTTGACTCACGCTGCACCAGCGTGCACACGCGTGTCTCTCTGTGCCTGGAGTCCCAGTGCACAGCTCTGGAGCCATCACGTCTCGGAAATACACACCCTTTGATCTACACACAAACCCACCTTGCATGCTGCTTCTGAAAATGATCTAGAAATGCTTATTTAAAATAACATTCAACACACAGAGTTATGACCAAAACTGAGTTTCCATTTCTTTTTTTCTGAATCAAAGACAGACTCCTATCAGCATCCCACACAGCCACTCACTGAAGCTTCTCCAGGCCAGCGTGTCGTTCTTAACCTGTCTCTTGCTCATAGTTAGGCCACTGAACAGGGTCTCTGCCAGACTGGAGCAAAGGCAGCGTAATGATTTCAGGGAGGAGGTCTTGTGTTACTCGATGAGCTGCCCTGTCTCGTTTGCTTGGTGTTTACTTGGTCTTTATCTCCTCCCCTCAGGAGACTGCCAGCTGTGTGAGGGCAAGAACCAGTCTGTCCACACCCAAAGCCCTGGAGGGGATGGGCCAGCGGGCGGCTGTGGCTGAGAACACTGAGGGGGGTGGGTGCATTTTCTCCCTGCGTCCCCCGCCGTCAGCCCCTGAGTCTCCAGGCCCTAGCCTGCCTGGCAGGCTCTCCAAGGGGGCCCACAAGCTCACCGATGGGGCAGGGCCTGCCAGACCACCTGGTCCTGAAGCACAACATCCCCTCTCCTGGAGTCTGAGCCCCTGCTGCACACACACCCTAATACCACACACCTACGTACCACCCTGGCAGGGACTGAGTAAGCAAATCAGAATCCGGATTCTCCAGCTCCTCAAGAGGACAGTGACTTCCATGTGGGAGGCCGAGCAGGGGTCTGTCTGCTGAGAACTTGTTACAAAGCTGCCCTGGAACATAAGCTTATTTACTTAAATGCAGAAAGGCTCTGACTGCCCAGAAAGAAGCCCTCAGAGGCCACCCCCCATCTACCCTCGGTCTCTCTCCAGTGTAGCTGGGGGAGGTCAGCACAGGGTCACATACACCCCAAAGTCCTGGCAAAAGTATCTGGGGCCCAGCTTTCCAGCCCTTCCCAAGAGGACCCTGAGGCCCCCACCTGTGCTTCTCAGAACCATTCAGCCTGTTTGTTCAAGAAACAGGAGCTGGTTTTCTCACTTTTGTGTGTCTGTACAAGATGGGCGACTTTCTGTGTGTGCGTGGTGTGAGGCCGTATGTGTTGGAGTGGGCAGAGGGAGAGCGCGAGAGGGAGGGCAGTAGGCGAGTGGCGCCACGCGTGGCCAGACGTCCGTCTAGTCCGTGTGTCTGGTGTGAGCCAGTGTGTGTGCACGCTGTGTTACGTCAGCAGCTACTGAGGTGCGCGAGGTGTGAGATGGGCTTTGTCTTTCGTGTGTATAGCATGTAAGAGGGTCACTTAATTTTTCTGCCTGAATGGAAAAAACAGGCATCTTCTCATTCTTTGATGTAAAATGAACAGTTAGCTCAGAAACGGCGAAGGGTCTGAGACAGCTCTCCCCGCAGCTGACGGAGTGACCCGGCACAGTCTCCCATCTGTGGGACCACAGCCGGGTCAGAGGCAGAGTGTTAGCTCCTTGCAGCGGCGGTCACACCCAGACCAGCTCCTCCCGCTCCTCCCCACCGGCTTGCAGAGGTGCGTGTTTCAGAAGAACCTTGAAATTAGGAAGTCTGACCGCATATGGGATGGCCTGGGGGCCTCCCATCCTGCCTTCCAGACAGAGAGAATCGTTCGTTTACTCTGGAATGTAAACAGATCTTCCCCTAGAGGGGACACTCCTGTCTACCCTGGAATGTCTCTGAGATGGACCTTCCTGACTCAGCTCTAAACGGCCTTGCTCGGAGTGCCTGGACCACACGGAAACAGAAACGTGAGATTTGCATGGAGAGCTGCTAGGATCTTTTTTTTTTTTAATACTTATAAATGGAGATCTAATGTTCTCACTGTGGATATAACGTGATGAATATTTTAGCATCGTGTTCTGAGTTGGAAAAGTATGGGGTGTGTGTGTGTGTGTGTGTGTGTGTGTGTGTGTGTGTGTGATTGACTAATTTATTTGCTCAAAGTGTGAGGTGGATGTCTAACCGTTTTCTCTATATGACTGAAATTCATACTCATTTTTCTGTCCATTGTATGGCATGATGTTTTGTGTATGGTATGAGACAGTTATCAAATTTTCTGGTACATTGGAAATGGTATCTTTCTGAGTGTGTGCTGTAATTGAATATTTTGTTTATGATATGAAATAAAGATGGAGAAGGAACTGGCAGCCCACTCCAGAATTCTTGCCTGGGAAATCCCAGGGACAGAGGAGCCTAGCGACTACAGTCCACGGCGTCGCACAGAGTCGGGCACGACTGAGTGACTAACACACACTCACAGGAGGTAAAGCCCCCATTGTTTTTGCATATGGGGAGGGAGGGCGCCTGACCTCTCACAGGTGTTTCTGGGATGGGTGTGTAACTGGTCTGCGTATTGTGTGAGATGGTCATTTGTGTAAATTTGTGGCGTGTTATCTAATATTTTTACCCTGGAGATAAACACATAGCACTTTAATTTCTATCAGTTCTAAATATTTGGTACTTTCTTTTGTAATCCTCTTTTTTTAAATAACAGCTGTATTGAGATAAAATCCCCATGTCAGTACTCCCGTCATGGATCACAGCCTTGTCGTGGTGAAGGGGCCTGTGTAACTGAATGAAGCTCTGAGCCATGTTGTCTAGGGCCACCCGAGACGGACGGGTCATGGTGGAGAGTTCTGGCAAAACATGGTCCCCTGGAAGAGGGAATGACAAGCACTCCAGTGTTCTCGCCGTAAGAAACCCAAGAGAAGCATGAAAAGGCAGAAAGATACGACGTGAGAAGAGGCGCACCCCCGGCCAGAAGGCGTCCAGTGTGCTACTGGAGAGGAGCGGAGGGCAACTACCAACAGCTTCAGAAAGAAGGAAGAAGTTGGGCCAAAGCGGAGATGACGCTCAGCTCTGGATGTGTCTGGGGGTGAAAGGACAGTCCAATGCTGTAAAGAACAATATTGCACAGGAACCTGGAACGTTAGGTCCGTCAGTCTAGGTAAACTGGGCAAGAAGGAGAAGGCAAAGTGAGCACCAGCATCTTAGGAATCAGTTAACCAAAATGGATGGGAATAGGCTAATTTAGCTCAGATGAGCATTATGTCTACTACTGTGGGCAAGTATTCCTTAGAAGAAACGGAGTAGGCCTCAGAGTCAACAGTTCAGTTGAGTCGCTCAGTCATGTCCTACTCTGCAACCCCACAAACTGCAGTACGCCAGGCCTCCCTGTCCATCACCAGCTCCCAGAGTCCACCCAAACCCATGTCCATTGAGTCGGTGATGCCATCCAGCCATCTCATCCTGTTATCCCCTTCTCTTCTTGACCCCAATCTTTCCCAGCATCAGGGTCTTTTCCAGTGAGTCAGCTCGTCTAATCAGGTGGCCAAAGTACTGGAGTTTCAGCTTCCACATCAGGCCTTCCAATGAACACCCAGGACTTACCTCCTTTAGAATGGACTGGCTGGATCTCCTTGCAGTCCAAGGGACTCTCAAGAGTCTTCTCCAATACCACAGTTCAAAAGCATCAGCTCTTTGGCACTCAGCTTTCTTTACAGTCCAACTCTCACATCCATACATGACCACTGTGAAAGCCATAGCCTTGCCTAGACAGAATTTGTTGGCAAAGTAATGTCTCTGCTTTTTAATAGGCTGTCTAGGTTGGTCATAACTTTCCTTCCAAGGAGTAAGCATCTTTTAATTTCATGGCTGCAATCACCATCTGCAATGATTTTGGAGCCCAGCCACTGTTTCCACTGTTTCCCCATCTATTTGCCGTGAAGTGATGGGACCGGATGCCATGATCTTAGTTTTCTGAATGTTGAGCTTTAAGCCAACTTTGTGACTCTCTTCTTTCACTTTCCTGAAGAGGCTCTTTAGTTCTTCTTCACGTCAACAGTCAACAAAAGAGTCTGAAGCGCAGTAGTTGGTGCAACATCGAAAAGAACAATGATCTCGACTCATTTCCAAAGCGAACCACTCAGCACTGCAGTGATCCACGTCTGTACCCCAACCTTGAATGCCCAAGAAGCCGAAGTTGACCACGTCTGCGAAGCGCTACAACACCTCCTAGAAGTAACGCCGAAAAAAGATGTCCTTTTCGTCACAGGGGATTGGAATGCAAACAGGAGGAAGTCAAGAGATACCTGGAGTAACGGCAAGTACATCCTTGGAGTACAAAGCAAAGCAGGGCAGAGGTTAACAGGGTTTTTTCAAGAGAACGCACTGGTCGCAGCAAACACCTTCCAACAACACGAGAGAGAAGCCTCCTACAGACATCGCCAGGTGGGCAACACTGAAATCAGGCTGATTGCATTCTTTGCAGGTGAAGAGGGAGGAACTCTACACAGTCAGCAGAAACAAGACCTGGAGCTGACTGTGGCTCAGATCATGAGCTCCTGATTGCAAAACTCAGACTTAAATTGCAGAAAGTAGGGAGAACCACTAGGCCATTCAGGTACGACCTAAATCAAATCCCTTTTGATTATATGGTGGAGATGACGAATCGATTCAAGGGATTAGATCTAGCAGACAAGGTGCTGGAAGAACTGTGGATGGAGGTTTGTTAATGTTGTGCAGGAGGGGGTGAACAGCACCATCGCAGAGAGAAAGAAATGCAAGAAGGCAGAGTGGTTGTCGAGGAGGTTTGACAAATGGTCGAGGAGAGAAGAGGAGCGGAAGGCAAGGGGGAAGGGAAAGACACACCCAGCTGAATGCAGAGCTCCAGAAAATAGCAAGGAGACATAAGAAGACCTTCTTAAACAGTGAAAATAAACAGAGGAAAATAATAGAACGGGAAAGACGAGAGAGCTAGTCAAGAAAATTGGAGACATCGAGGGGACACTCCAAGCAAGGATGGGCACAGGAAAGGACAGAAATGGTGAGGGCCTCTAAGAAGCAGAGAAGATGGAGAAGGGGTGGCAAGTTCTTCTTGTTCAGAAGAATTACACAAGAAAAGTCCTATGACCTGAACAGCCACGATGTTGTGGTCACTCATCTAGAGCCAGACATCCTGTAATATGAAGACAAGGGAGCCTTAGCAAGCATTACTACCAGCAAAGCTAGAGGAGGCAATGAAATTCTGGTTGAGTTGTTTCAAATTCTAAAAGATGATGCTGTTAAAGTGCTGCGTTCAGTATGTCAACAAATTTGGAGAACTCAGCAGTGGCCACAGGACTGGAAAAGGCCAGTTTTCACTACAATCCCAAAGAAGAGCAATGCCAAAGGATGTTCAAACTACTGCCCAATGGTGCTTATTTCACATGCCAGCAAGGTTATGCCCCAAATCTCTCAAGCTGGGCTTCAGCAGTACTTGAATCAAGAACTTCCAGATATACAAGCTGGATTTAGAAAAGGCAGAGGAACCAGAGATCAAATTGCCAACATTTGTTGGATCAAAGAGAAAGCAAGGGAATTCCAGAAAAAAACATCTATTTCTGCTTCATTGATTGTGCTAAAGCCTTTGACTGTGTGGATCACAACAAACTGTAGAAAATTCTTAAAGAGATGGGAATACCAGACCACTTTACCTGCCTTCTGAGAAACCTGTATTCAAGTCAAGAAGCAATAGTTAGAACCAGACTTGGAACAACTGGCTGGTTCAAAATTGGAAAGGGAGTAAGACAAGGCTGTATATTGTCACCCTGCTTATTAAAATTACATGCAGAGTACACCATGCAAAATACCCCAGGCTGGATGAATCACAAACTGGAATCCAGATTGCCAGGAGAAAGGTCAACAGCCTCAGATATGCAGATGATACCACTCTCATGGCAGAAAGTGAGGAGGAACTGAAGAGCCTCTTGATGAGGGTGAAAGAGGAGAGTGAAAAGCCGACTTATAACAACATTCAGAGGACCACGCTCGTGGCATCTGGTCCCACTGCTCCATGGCAAACAGCTGCGGGAACAGCGGAGACAGGGGTAGATTCTATTTTCTTTGGCTCCAAAAATGACTGTGGGTGGTGACTGCAGCCACAAAATTAAAGGATGCTTGCTTCTTGGAAGGAAAGCTATGATCAACCTCAACAGCAAATTAAAGAGCAGTGACAACACTTTGCTGACAAAGGTCCGTCTAGTCAAAGCCATTTCTTTCCAGTGGTCACGTATGGATGTAAGAGCTGGACCATAAAGAAAGCTGAGCGCCAAAGAACTGATGCTTTTGAACTGTAGTGCTGAGAAGACTCTTAAGATCTCTTGGACTTCAAGGAGATCCAACCAGTCCATCCTAAAGGAAATCAACCCTGAGTACTCATTGGAAGGACTGATGCTGAAGCCAAAGCTCCAATACTTTGGCCACCTGATGAGAACTGACTCATTGGAAAAGACCCTGATGCTGGGAAAGATTGAAGGCAGGAGAAGGGGACGACGGAGGAACAGATGTTGGATAGAATCATCAACTCAACGGACATGAGTTTGAGTGAACTCCAGGAGATGGTGGAGGACAGGGAAGCCTGGTGTGCTGTAGTCCATGGGGTCACAAAGCGTGGGGCAGGACAGCAACTGAGCACCGACAACAAGTGTCTTCTGGGACTGCTGTCCTCACTGAGAGCAACGCTCCCAAGGCTCCTCTATGTTTCTGCATGTTAGTTCTTCCTTTCTGGTCAAATAATATTTCATTCATTTTATGGATTTACCACATTATCCGTTCATCAGCTGATGGAATTGGACTGTTTCCACCTTGAGACTTTTATCAATAATAGACACTTATATGTCAGTTTTCGGCAGACATTTGTTTTCACTTCTCTTGGGTCTGTACCTAGGTGTGAAACTGCTGGGTCATATGCTAACTTCATGCTTAATTTTTTTGAGGAACTGCCAGACTGTTTTCCAAAGTGGCTGCACCATTTTACATTCCCATCAGCAGTGCCTGAGGATTCCAGTCTCTTTACATCCTTGGCAGCACTTGCTTTTGCCTGTCTGTCTCTCTGTGGCCTCACCACTCCGTGTGGATCTTAGTTCCCCGACCAGGGCTCGAACCCCTCCCCTTCCTACTGTGGAAGCATGGAGTCTCAGCCACCAGACCCCAGGGTGGGCCCTCGCCTGTCCCTCTGACTCCAGCCAGTCCGGCGGGCGAGAAGCAGTGTCTGCGGCTCGGTCTGCACCTCCCTGTAGGCTGACGATGTCGAGCGCCTGTACGTGCGCTTACTGGCCAGCTGCGTGTCTTCTTTAGAGAAATGTCTACTCAGATAACCTGTTCACTTCTTTGAGTGTTTGTCCTTCATTGTTGAGTCATAAGTGTTTATGCGTTGTTTGCACTCTTACGTATTCTGTTTTGGAGGAAGACTTTGATATTTATTTACTTTTTTTTGGTTGTGCTGGGTCTCTGTTATTTTGTGCAGGCTTTCCATAGTTGCAGGGAGCAGGGCCTACTCTTCATCACGGTATGGGGGCTTTTCATTGTGGTGGCTTTTCTTGTTGTAGAGCTCAGGAAGGAAACATACGAGCTACAGGGCTTTAGTGGTGGCGACAGGTCGGCCCAGGGGTTGTGGCATACGGGATTAGCTCCCTACGGCATGTGGCATCTCCCCAGACCAGGTGTCCACGTGTGTTCCCTGCACTGGCAGGCAGATTCTCACCCACTATGCCACCAGGGAAGTCCTCTTAAATATCTATGTGTTCTAGGCACAAATCTCTGATCAGATTACGACTTGCAAACATTTGAGTTTCTCTTCCTTTCCTGATGGTGTCCTTTGAAATGTACAGGTCTTTCATTTTGACGATATCCAACTTATCCATTCTGCCTTCTGCTCTCTGTGCCTGTATCCTGTCTGAGAAACCATTGCCTAATCCAGGATTTATACCCATGTTTCTTCTAAGAGTTTAAAAGTTTGAGCTCTCACATTTAGGCCTTTGGTGCCTTTGAGTTAATTTTCTATATACATATGCGATAGCAGTCCAGTTTCATTCTTTTGCATGTGAATATTCAGTTTTCCCGGCGCCGTTTCTTAAAAAGGCTATGCATTCTCCATTGACTTGTCTTGGCATCCTTTTTGAAAAGCAGTTGATCATAAATGTGAGGGCTCATTTTTGGACTCTCAGTTCTAGTCCATTGATCTGGATTTCTGTCCTTACACCAGTATTAACTGTCTTGATTACTGTAGCTTTGTAGTAAATTTTGAAATCAGGAAATGGGAGTACTCCAACTTTGTTCTTCTTTTTCAGGATTGTCTTGGCTATTCTGGGTCTTGGGAGTCTCCACATGCATTTCAGGATCACATCATCAGCATCTGTGAGGGAGCCACCTGGGTTTTGATGTGGGTTGCAGCTCAGCCATGAGCCCATTCACATCTTAACAGCTTTGCCTCTGAAGCCTGAACATGGCCGTCTCCCCTTCGTTCAGGTCTTCCTCAGTTTCCTTCAAAACTGTTTCCTGGCTTTTGGAATATAAGATCATACTCTTTCGTTACATTGATTAGTAATTTGTTTTTTAATTAACACACTATACTTTTTAGAGCAGACTTAGGTTTACAGAAGAACTGGTCACAGAATACAGAGTTCCCACATGCCCTGTCTTCCAGCCCCACACGTTACGTCCCTCTTATTAACAGCGGTATGCTTGTTATAACTGCTGAACCAGTTCCCATACACTGGTATGTTCTGGTATGTACTGATACTGCACGAAGTTCGTAGGTGACACAGCTTACATCCTGTGGGTCTGACAAACGTGGGATGATGTGTGTCGACCATCATAGTCTCACACAGAGCTGTCTCACTGCCCTGAAGGCCCTCTGTGCTCCACGTGCTCACCCCTCCCCACCCAGACCCCTGGCGGCCACTCATCCTTTCTTTATCTCCACAGTTTTGCCTTTTCCAGAATGTCATAAAGTTGTAATCATATAGTATGTAGCCTTTCCCTCTGGCATCTTTTGCTTAGAAATACACATTTAAGGCTTCTCCATGTCTTCAGGGTGGCTCAGAGGGTAGAGAATCTGCATGTCTTTTTATGGCTTGATAACTCGTTTCTTTTTCATGCTGAGTAGCATCCCATGGTCTGGATGGATCACACTTTATCCGTTTACTGAGCTACTTTGCTTGCTTCCAGTTCGGGCAACTGTCATTAAAACTGCTGTAAATATCTCTGTGCAAGTTTCAATCCTAAATGCCAAGGAGCATGACTGTTGAATCTAACAGTAAGAAAACCTCTATCTTGTAAGAAATTGTCACGCTCTCCTCCAGCGTGACTGCTCCGTTCTGCATCCCCACCAGCAGTGATGAGAGCCCCTGGTAGTCCATGCACTCGCAGCGGTTGGCATCATCAGTGTTCTGGGTTTTGGCTGTTCGATCAGGCATGCAGTGGCACCAGAATGTCGCTTTGGTTCGCATTTCCCTGATGACACATGGTGTGGGCTCTCTTTTCTCATGCTTGTTTGCCATCGGTAAGTCACTGGGTGAGGTGTTTGTTCAGGTCTTTTGCCCATTTCCAACTTCGGCTCCCAGAGGTATAGCCACACTGTGGCCCCACCACTGGGGGCCTGGCTCCCTCTCAGGGGCTCACAGGGGCTCCTCTTCCCCCTTGCTGGACACAACCTGGGACAGAGGCTGGACAGACTGTGCTGCCCACTTGCGGGTGCTCATGGGGGTGGTCAGCAGTGGGCACATGGGCGTGGGCTGAGGCACAGAGCACCTGTTGCAGCTGGGTTAAGCTGGGGTTTTTAGGTGACGCTGCCTCTGATCAGGAGGCACGGATGTCTGGGCATCTCTCTTTTAGGTTGGCATTCCCACCGCTGTTGTTCAATCACTAAGTCATGTCAGACTCTGTGACCCCATGGATGGCAGCACACCAGGCTTCCCTGTCCTTTATTATCTCCAGAGTTTGCTCAAACTCATGTCCATTGAATCAGTGATGCCATTCAACCATCTCATCCTCTGTCATCCCCTTCTCCTCCTGTCCTCAATATTTTCCAGCACCAGGGTTTTTTCCAATGAGTCAGTTATTCACATAATGTGACCAAAGTATGGGAGCTTCAGCTTCAGCATCAGTCCTTCCAATGAATATTTAGGACTGATTTCCTTTAGGATTGACTACTTTGATCACGTGGCAGTCCAAGGGACGCTCAAGAGTCTTCTCCAACACCACAGTTCAAACGCATCAATTCTCTGGTGCTCAGCCTTCTTTATGGTCCAGCTCTCACATCTATACACGACTACTGGAAAAACCATAGCTTTGACTGTATGGATCTTTGTCGGCACAATGATGTCTCTGATTTTTAATAAGCTGTCTAGGTTTGTCATAGCTCTTCTTCCAAGGAGCAAGCATCCTTTAATTTTGTGCCTCCAACCACTGTCTGTTTTGGAGTTCACGAACATAAAATCTGTTACTGTTTCCACTTTTTCTTCCATCTATTTGCCATGAAGCAATAGGACCAGATGCCATGATCTTAGTTCTTTGAATGTTGAGTTTTAAACCAGCTTTTTCACTCTCCTCTTTCATCCTCATCAAGAGGCTCTTTAGTTCCTCCTCACTTTCTGCCATTAGAGTGGTATCATCCGTCCAGTTCTGACTGTTGCTTCCTGACCTGCATACAAGTTTCTCAGGAGTCAGGTAAGGTGATCTAGTATTCCCATTTCTTTAAGAATTTTCCACAGTGTGTTGTGATCCAGACATGGAACAATGGACTGGTTTCAAATTGGGAAAGGAGTACGTCAAGGCTGTATATTGTCATCCTGCTTATTTAACTTCTATGCAGAGTACATCATGCAAAATGCTGGGCTGGATGAAGCCCAAGCTGGAATCAAGATTGCTGGGAGAAATATCAATAACCTCAGATATGCAGATGACACCACCCTTATGGCAGAAGATGAAGAGGAACTAAAAAGCCTCTTGATGACAGTGAAAGAAGAGAATGAAAAAGTTGGCTTAAAACTCAACATTCAAAAAACAAAGATCATGGCATCCAGTCCCATCACTTCATGGCAAATAGATGGGGAAACAATGGAAATAGTGAGAGAATTAATTTTGAGGGGCTCCAAAATTGCTGCAGATAGTGACTGCAGCCATGAAATGCAAAGACGCTTGCTCCTTGGAAGAAAAGCTACGACCAACTTAGACAGCATATTCAAAAGCAGAGACATTACATTGCCAACAAAGGTCCGTCTAGTCAAAGCTATGGTTTTTCCAGTAGTCATGTATGGATGCGAAAGTTGTGCTATAAAGAAAGCTGAGCCCTGAAGAACTGATGCTTATGAACTGTGGTTCTAAAAGACTCTCGCGAGTCCCTTGGACTGCAAGATCAAACCAATCAACCCTAAAGGAGATCAGTCCTGAATGCTCATTGGAAGGACTGATGCTCAAGCTGAAGCTCCCATAGTTTGGCTACCTGATGTGAAGAGCTGACTCATTTGAAAAGACCCTGATGCTGGGAAAGATTGAGGGCAAGAGGAGAAGGGGATGACAGAGGATGGGATGGTTGGATGGCATCACCGACTCGATGGACATGAGTTTGGGTGAGCTCCGGGAGCTGGTGATGGACAGGGAGGTCTGGCATGCTGCAGTCCACGGGGGTCACAAAGAGTCAGACCTGACTGAGCGACTGAACTGAACTGAACAGCATTGGGAGGTGGCTTCTTTACCACTAGCGCCATCTGGGAAGCCCAAAACCTTTGTCTTCAGTTCAGTTCAGTCACTCAGGCCTGTCCGACTCTGTGACCCCACACACTGGAGCACGCCAGGCCTCCCTGTCCATCACCAACTCTCAGAGCTCACTCAAACTCATGTCCATCAAGTCTGATGCTATCTAATCATCTCACCCTCTGTCGTCCCCTTCTCCTCCTGCCTTCAGTCTTTCCCAGCATCAGAGTCTTTTCCGAAGAGTCAGTTCTTTGCATCAGGTGGCCAAAGTATTGGAGCTTCAGCTTTTGCATCAGTCCTTCCAACGAATATTCAAGACTGATCTCCTTTAGAATGGGCTGGTTGGATCTCCTTGCCATCCAAGGGACTCTCAAGAGTCTTCTCCAACACCACAGTTCAAAAGCATCAATTCTTCGGTGCTCAGCTTTCTTTATGGTCTAACTCTCACATCCAAACATGACTATTGGAAAAACCATAGGTTTGACTAGATGGACCTTTGTTGGCAAAGTAATGTCTCTGCTTTTTAACATGCTGTCTATGTTGGTCATAACTTTGTGACCCCATGGACTGTAGCCCGCCAGGCTTCTCTCCCCATGGGCTTTCCCAGGCATAAGTACTGGAGTGGGTTTCCCTATCCTTTGCCAGGGAATCTTCCCAATTCAGAGACAGAATCTCTGCCTCCTGTATTGCAGGTTAGATGTTAAAACACTCTGGTTCAAACCCTGGGTCAGGAAGATCCCCTGGAGAAGGGAATGGCAATCCACTCTAGTGTTCTTGCCTGGAGAATCCCATAGACAGGGGAGCCTGGCGGNCCTTTGCCAGGGAATCTTCCCAATTCAGAGACAGAATCTCTGCCTCCTGTATTGCAGGTTAGATGTTAAAACACTCTGGTTCAAACCCTGGGTCAGGAAGATCCCCTGGAGAAGGGAATGGCAATCCACTCTAGTGTTCTTGCCTGGAGAATCCCATAGACAGGGGAGCCTGGCGGGCTACAGCTCATAAGGTTGCCCCCGACTGAAGTGACTCAGCATGGCACAACATGGTCAATGAAGCAGAAGTCTATGAGTTCCTGTGCTTTTTCTGTGATATAACAGATTTTGGCAATTTGATTGCTGGTTCCTCTGCCTTTTCTAAATCCAGCTTTTACATCTAGAAGCTCTCAGTTCACACACTGTTAAGCCAGTCTTGGGGGCTTCTGAGCATTACTTTGCTAGCATGTGAAATGAATGCAGTTGTATGGTAGTTTGTGGAGGCATTCCCATTAGGGCTGTGAAATGATAGTATTTTAGCTCCGTACTTCTTCATTTATCAGCTGGGATATTCATAAAGAAAACTGATCCCTCATCAGGTGTTTGGTTACCTCGAGATGCAGTTTGCACGCAAGGCCAGGAGGATAACTGACTTTCTCCCATCATCCCTCAGGTTTGAACATTATAAGTCGGCTCCTCGNTAGGGCTGTGAAATGATAGTATTTTAGCTCCGTACTTCTTCATTTATCAGCTGGGATATTCATAAAGAAAACTGATCCCTCATCAGGTGTTTGGTTACCTCGAGATGCAGTTTGCACGCAAGGCCAGGAGGATAACTGACTTTCTCCCATCATCCCTCAGGTTTGAACATTATAAGTCGGCTCCTCGGGGCCTCACCACCGCCACGCTGGGTCTTTAGGTGGCGTCATGCACCCATGGTTTAGGCACTGTGACCGGCTGCTGCCATTACTCTTTCAATGCTCAGTGGCCCAGATGTGGCTCCTGGCTCCTGTCCACAGGGGTCTGTGCCATGCCTTTGCTTTCTGGCCCTCATTTCCTGATCCATGCTCAAGAGTGCCCAGCCACCTCCCTGCCTTTGAACACGTGGATAGGGTATAAAACCCATTGTAGGGTTTGGTTTCTGGTTCTGGCGTTGGCATTAGCTGTACATTGGCCCCGGTGACTGGCGTTCTCCTCTGCTCGCTGGCGAGTCTGCTGGACCCGACCCAAGACACTGTCCTTGTGGAGTGCTTCCTGCCTGTGCTTTGTCCTGAGCAAGGTCAGACTCTGAGCACCCTGTTGTTCCCTCCATGCATCTCCACTGTCGGCTGGTGGGGGCTGCCTTCCTGCTGAGGGTTAGCTTGTCTGGCCTGGGGCCTGGCCCACGACGGCTCCTGGGCTGATGGGACACGCCCCCCGTCATCACCTCCCAGAACATGTCTCGGGGCCTCTCAGAGCTTCTGTGCAGCACCAGACAGCTTCCTCCATGTGCACCCGTTTCAGGGCTCAGCCCAGGACTCAGGGTCTCCACCCAGTTCTGGAGCACCGCTCTGCAAGGCCCTCCTCTCCTGGGCCCTCCCTGCAGCCTCGGCACCCCAGCCTCCGAACCGTGGGTTGCCCCGTTTGTCCATTTCTCGGGTCACAGCCTGCACAGCCTGGCGCGGCCCAGTTTTCAGCTGTCTCTTGTGGGAGGGTGGCCTCAGTCCCCCCACGCACATGCTGGCCTTAGAGAGCAAGGCGGGAGCTTGTCTCTACCTGCTTGTCATGGGGCCTCGGGGTCGGTGCTGGCCACCTGGCTGTTTCTGGGCTCCTGCACCAGCCGATGTTTTATGAGGGGTCCAGGGAGACTGAAGCCCCAAGGCTGCCATCTGCACAGAGTTCTAGCCTAGACAGACGCATGGAACAGGCAGTAACCCCCACAGTGCCCTTTCCTCCTGGTTGGCCACCTTAATGCTGTGCCCTGGACACCATCCTGGAGGCAGCCCCACGGCAGCAGGTACAGGCACCTGCACCCTTACTGCAGATGCAAGAAGCCCCGTGTGGAGGGTCAGTGGTTCATTAAGTACTTGCATCCATACCTATGGACTGTTCCAGCTTTTCCGTTATAAATTATGTTGCAGTTAGCAGCCCCGTTGTATCTTTTGTACTTTGTATCTTTGGGACTTCCCAGGTGGCTCAGTGGGTAAAGAATCCCACTGCAATGCAGGAGCCACAGACCCAATCTCTGAATCGGGAAGGTTCCCTAAAGAGGGATAAGGAAACCCACTCCAGTATCTTTGCCTGGGAAACCCCATGGAAAGAGAAGCCTGGAGGGCACAGTGCATAGGGTCACAGAGTAGGGCCCCCCAAAGCGCCTTAGCGTGTTTTCCTACCTGGGGCCTCCGAGCCAGAGGGAGATGCCCATGCTGTGTGCTCAATACAGCCCATCCCCTCTTTGTTGCTGCCAGCAGTACCTGAAAGGAGAGTCTTGTCCACAAGACGAGTTGTCAGGTGCTGTGTTTCTGTTGCCAGATTGGTCAAGAGAGGCCTCAGGCAATATCCGAGCACAGGTCTGAGGGCACAGTGCCACTCAGGCCTGGGAGCAGCTCAGCTGTGGCCTTGAGGTGTGGGGGCCCAGCATGTCCTGGAGGGCCAAGGAGGCCAGGCCAGAGTCAGGGCAGGACCCAGGCCCAAGGCAGGACCTCTGGGAACTGGAGCAGTGATCGGGGCTGAGAGAGGCCTGGTGCACTCTGACCTAGATGCTGAGGGTCAGCGGGTTGGTTGCTCTGTCCAGGAGAGACCAGGGGTAGTGGGGTATGGTAGCCACCTAGACAGGACGGGGGGGCCCGGCCAGGAGCGCGGAGGCCGAGAGCCATGGCCGCACCAGGCACATGTGCAGACAGAGCCGAGGGGGCCTCCTCACAAGCCAGAGGTGGGGGAACCGTGGCGGAGGAGTCAGGCACGACCCAGGTGCTGGTGCACCAGGAGCAGAGAAGATGGAGCCCCGCCGGCCGAGACGGGGAAGCTGCCGCCTGCAGTCACGAGAGGCACGGCGGTGCCCAGGCCCAGGAGGGCCACTCACAGCGGGACAGAGCTCAAGAGCCCGGGGCAGAGCGAGAGCACTGGCCAGTGTGGCCGCAGGGAGAGGAGACGAGGATGGCCGGGGTCCGAGAAGGTGCCGATCAGAGGGCAGGACGTGGGACAGCCAGCCGAGGGGCTGAGCTTCCAGGAGCAGAGAGCAGCATGGTGGGTCAGAGGTGCTGGCAGACGCAGTTCACAGAATCTGGGGTGACCTGGGCCAGAGTGTTTTTCTGGGGAAGGGCAGAAGCCTGCAGGGTTAAGAGATCAAACAGGAAGGGAAATTGGGTGGGCCAGTGTAGATGGCTCTCCTGAGGAGTCGTGTTACGAAGATAAGCAGAGAAGCACACGTCAAGAGAGCCATTTCACTCTGTTCTGTTCTGTTGTTCAGACAGACAGCCTCGCTGGAGTGGTCCATCAGGAAGAGGAGGACATTGAAAAGGAGGGGGGCAGTCCAGGGGGGCCGGGGGGGAGAT